>LWMK02000242.1:16854-43704 GCA_001693075.2 Taenia saginata | reverse complement strand
GTTTTTGGTTTAGGGCATCATTTTCGAAGATGTGGCAGTTTCAATGCACTACGGCTGCATAAGGGTTGTTTCCCGTTGAATCAGTTAGCTGTCAACCAGTGGCAGAACGGACTACCGTACCGATGTCACTGCCGTTGCATTTTATACTGCCTTAAGAGGATTGCGAAATTCCTATGCTGGGCTACCGTATTCCTTGTCTAGAAAAGGGGTGAAGAAGGAAGAGCCGACGTGATTTCGTGACTGTGCATATAGATGTACCAAACCTAACCAATAGGATGACAGCTAAGTGAGGTCACTCCAACTCCCGCCTCCAACAGCTGCCATTTGTCTAAACCTCATCAACTCCGTTACGCAGTCCGTCCGTGCTGACGCATCCCCACAATGGTAGGTTTCTACAAATCTTATTTCTCCTTTTGCCTAAGTCCTTCTATTTTAAATTATTTTTCGAGTTTTACTAAGCACTCATGACATCAACATTCACACTTATCCCTAACACCATAGGTACGTAATGAATCGCAATGTAAAATTGCCACACTTCCACCTGAATTGCAATTGAAATTATGCGGACCCCTTAATGCCACGGACTTGGTGAATCTCTGCACAAGCATCCCAAGCTGGAGTTGGATTCTATCCACTCGGCGATTCTCCGCCGTTCTGCGTCGGCACATTAGTCAGTGGACCTGGCTAGACAGGCGTCTCTACCTAATACTCTTCGCCCAATCCTCATCAATTTCTTTGCGAAATGCTTCCAAAGCCATTCGATGTCAAATGGAGCAAACTGACTCTTTTGAGCGCCTTTTATCCAACCTTGATCGAAACCAAATCCACAAAACTATAGACTTTCGATTTCTGCCGGACTTTAGTGCAAATTTTATGTCGAATTTGGAAAGAACAGTACGGCTAAAAGCACTGAACTTTGAATCTACTGATAGCACTTCAATGAACAATTTTCCAATGTGCATGCACATTGTATCTGCAAATGGAAGTATCTTTATTAGAGACGCTGCAGAGAGCGTAACCAGATGCATTTCGAAATGGTCAATGTCTAATCAGGGTTCCATAAGCACTGTGTACTTGAATGAACGAGATAGACTGGACTGCTGTGACTGCATAATCTACCTAGTGGATCCTTCGCGATTCCTCAAGGATGATTTAATTGCCACCCTAGAGGCTCTATTACCACAAGAAATTTTAATTAATGCCGTCATCGTCAATGGAAGGAGAAATGAGTCAAGTACATTCGAATTCTGCCGGACTTTGATGCAAATTTAATGTCGAATTTGGAAAGAACAGTACGGCTAAAAGCACTGAACTTTGAATCCACTGATAGCACTTCTGTGAACAAGTTTTCAATGTTTATACACATTTCATCTGCAAATGGAAGCATCTTTTTAGAGACGCTGCAGAGAGCGTGACCAGATGCATTTCGATATGGTCAATGTCTAATCAGGGTTCCACAAGCATTGCGTACTTGAAAGAACGAGATAGACTGGACCGCTGTGACTGCATGGTCTACCTAGTGGACCCTTCGCGATTCCTCAAGGATGATTTAAAGACCGCCCTGGAGGCTCTATTACCACACCAAATTTTAATTATTGCCATCATCGTCAATGGAAGGAGAAATGAGTCAAGTGAGATGGATTGTCTTGTGAGGTTCCTTCAAAGCTTTGGCGACTCCAATACCTCTCCACTGACTACCGTGCCTACGAACTGGCGACTGTGGTGCATCAAGCTCCATCGAGGGAAATTAATTAACTGGTCTAATCTGCTAAGGTGGGCCTGCCATGATGTGATTTCCGGAAGGATAAAGGGTGGTCAGGATGATGACTGTTTGCCACCTAAGAGGCAGTGTACATGAATAAGATCCTTATGTGCCAACAGCAATGAGATTTTGTGCTTCCGATTCTAAACTCTCTTATCGGGTGACTCAATTAAAATGTGTTAGGGAAGCCATGCAATTGCTAGTTAGAGAACTAGCGTGGCTACAATGTTGCTTTTTACATTCGCCATGTCATGCGAGTAACGAGAACTTAAAAATTATTGCTTTCAGAATGAAGCATAGGCAAATATGGGCAACGAGATATCGGTGGTTTGTGGCATTCAATGCATTCTATGGATGGTTTTTGGCACTCAATACATTCTATGGATAGCATTCGAAGACTCCCATTTTAGATCTGAACACTGGGGATCCCAGCAAGAAGGCAGAGAGTGCATGTGCATGCTGACGCTAAGTTCGAAGCTCAAATTCTTGTTGCCCCTAATATCGTTCATCAAATGGGAATCCTCCATGAGAAGTCTGCGTGGAGTGTGATACGGTGCATAAATACAAAGAGCTAGGTGCCTACTAGCATTGCGTCCAAAGTCATGCCACGGAGGTGTCTGCGTGAACAAACGCACATGTAAACACCACACGGAATCGCTCAGCCTAGCAATGTGTTTTCCTAAGGGAGCGAAATGCTTGACAATGTGTGTGCATATTGTTTATTGACTGCTAGAAGCAGTACCTTCTTGCCTATAAGAGAGGATCATCTTGGCACAACATGAAGCATACATCGCCTTCTTTGCCATCACTTAGCACGTTTCTGGTTCAACTTCTCCAGGCCTTTAAAGCCCTTAACCGAAAAGATTGATTCGATGAAGACGTGTACATTGACAAACGTTAGTGAGGATGAAAGTGAGTTGGAGGGAGTCGGAGTTCCAGCCCTACCTTGAATCAGGGGAGCCTAGTGATTTTTCCACTTGAAGAGTAGAGTTCACCGGCCGCCTTTAGCCTGAAAAGTAAACCGCCAATTTTACTCTATAGCTCTCGTCATTTTAATACTACTTTTACACCTCTTGCATACAGTTCCCACGAATGCCATCAGCCGTGGTTCCCTACCTTGCCTTAGTACGCTATTTTTCCTCATATCAGACCAGTTGTTTAGTGTATAGGACCGTAGCATGTTGCAATGAACAGCCTTCGATTGTGCTTTGTAGGTGAGGCAGGTTGGACCACTACAATGGAATCATTGCCCCACGGGCAACGTAGCTTAAGGTATAATTTTCGCGGAATGATAGCCTGTGTATTTCTACCGAGTTTGTTGCCTGCCACCTCTGTGCCTAGAAAGCACGTATTCAAAAACGATTCATGCATCACAAATGGCGAAATACAGGTTGATGTCCAGCTGAGGGTCTCTAGGTGTAAAAGGCTCGCCCTAGGCTGGACTCCCAGTCAATCAGACGTGTTTTCTTAGTGAATAATTCAGTTTCCTATCATGATGGACACCAGAGAGTCCATGTAGTCAGTGACTACGCCTAACTTTGAAAACACTTTGGACGCTCATTGGGGTGGTGTGATCGCTGTGAGGAGAGGCCCTTCAAAAGTACTGCAAGTGGTGCAAGCTTATCCGAAATCAAACGTCTCTAACGTATTTTTTATCCATGCATCTACAATGCTTTTGCAACTTTTAAGTAGCTACTTGCATTGAAGTGGCCAAGACCACCAGGCGCTTGGATCAACCGACATCTACTTAATACAATAAAACCTTTGCGAAGATGGCATTCAACTTGCGCTATGACCACAATACCGAAAAACAACCCAATAGCAGGTATACTCAACATCACAATAATCGGCTTGTCATAAGTCCTCTAACTAACCAACGCTCTAACAATGTGTAGATCACAGGTCATTGTGGGAGATTTAAATTGACCTTATTTCTAGCCTGTGGATGCAATGGGATCTTGCACAAAATCAGTCAATCAATCAAGAAGAAAGCGCTTGATGGTTGTGAAGACTCTAGTGGACGCCCACGTATTCTCTAGCTATTAATTTGTGAATCGTAGTTATGCGTAGGTTCTGGGGTATCTTGCAGCGTGAAAATTCTGCTTCAATGCCATTTCAAGGGAACCGTGCCAATCTAGAGAAGTTGGGAAGAGAAGCAAACATCAGTTGTCATATGCAGCCGGTGACCCTAATTAATGATAATTAATATAAATAATAATGAATAATAACTGACTACATTCATCTAGTGATGACTGAAAGTTCACTCAAAGGTTACATGACACCCTTCCCTTCATTCTTCCCTATTTGTTGCCCTCTTGACCCCAGCATAGTCTCCCTATCTTCCCTTTCGCTGAACAGTCGAAGCCCACAGTTAGCCTGTATTCAGTATAAACCAGAGCCGATTCAATTTCATCGATGAGACTGAGGAGGCATTTTGGACATCCATTCTTCTCTGCTGCTATTTTATTGTTGGCCATAACCTCAATCTGACTAGTCTTTAAGTTCGCTGACAAATCTGTCGGCTAATTCTTTGGTCATTCGAATAACCGATCGCTTAACTGACTGACTTATTTACCCACCCATCCACTTCTTTCCCTTTGAATGGACTGTTTCGTTGTTTGACTTAATGTCAATACAATGGTTTCGTGCTTTAATCAACAGTTGCACTAAATTGCTGGCGGACTAATCCTTAGTTGCAGCGCCCTCTATCCCTCTCTCCTCTATGCATTCTTTTCAGCAGACTGTGACTATGTGCACCAAGCACTGGAATTCAACAAGGTGTTATTTTAAACGCTACCCTCAATTCCTTCACGTCTCTTGTCAGATGAACAATAAGGGAATATATATTTTGCATTGCCAANAAACGCTACCCTCAATTCCTTCACGTCTCTCGTCAGATGAACAATAAGGGAATATATATTTTGTATTGCCAATGACTTCTTATTACGAGTTCTCATTTCCTCACGTGCTACCCCATATCTCATCACGTTCCGTGAACTTCGTGCAACCATTTCTGTGAGTGCTTGAAGTCGAGCCTGGGCGCACGATCGTCAATGGCTTCCCTCGTCTTCCCAACACACGTTCCATGCAAGGCACAATACTAGCTCCGACAAAATTGTCAGGAGGGACTGTTGATGTGTGTTGATCACTTTGGATCTCCGCCATTGCGCCGTGGTGGGGTGAGCTGGTCTTCGGACTCTGTCACCAACTTCGGGCTTTAAATTTGCCCAATATACATTCCAGACGAGTATCGTACCTTCTTCCGTCTCTTGATTAGTCCTGACACTTCGCAGATCATGCTCAAGCATGGCAACACTGTTTACCTATACAAAATATTTTGCTTAGGTTGCTTTTAACACACTTCTACCTTGCATTGTAAAAACACAAGCCCTACACAGATAAATACACAATGGAGTCACTTTGTCCGTATTGAACCTCTACTTTACCATGGTAAAATCGCAGATTTATCAGGATTAAATAACCATACTTATTGAGCCCTTACTACGAGAGGGTGCATTTGACACGCGGACAACGCGTAGTGACCTCAATTAAACTGCCATTCAAAACAACGTGAAGAGGGAAGAAACTGAAAGACACTTAACTCTAGTTCACTTCCAGCAAAACACGCATTTGATTCCTACGAAAATGTTGGCACATCTCCCACACTATAAGCAAACACATCGTAGGGGCTAGCTGATCACAAATAAGTGCTATACACATTGGGTGCAAGATAGATTGCAGTTTTGCCGGGCACTTTCCTTAGGACTGTAAGGACCAGAGGGGAAGTGAGGTAGGCACTATGGTAAAATCTGCCCAAAACTGGTACGAGACGTACCGCATGGAATTGAGGCATTCGCTGAAACAGGAAAAGGGTTTGTCGCTGAAAATATCCTCCGCTACTGGAAAAGTGTACGATAAAAATTGGTAGGCAAGCAAGCATACGGTATCCGCTAGACACAAAAGTTCTGGACGGTAAAGGTGAATGCTGATGCAAGTTCTTGCCTAAGACGAGAACCAAAATCCAAAATGTGAGGATGAAGCTCACAACAAGATGATCCACCATCCTGCAAGCATCTACTGCAGTAAAGAGAAGATTGTCATGTTGTTGGGTCAAGGAAGCTGTTAATGAAAACCTAATAAGGGATTGATGCCGCTTGTGGGCTTTTTCAATCATTATCGCTGCGAGATTGGAATGTCAATTGATATGAAAAGGCAGGCAGCTGACCTACACAAAACTCCAAACGCGATGCGTGCTAAGGCAAAAGGCGAAAGGTGAAGCTGCAAATCAAGCTTCTGGCTCCTAAGAGGGAACAGGTAAATCGCGAGTTTTGGTCGGACAGTGCGAATAATGCAGCGCATCTTGAATGAGAAAGCATTTGCCTCACCTAGCATCTTATGCATCATCCAGAAGCAAACGGATATCAGCGAGGTCTAAGAACCATAACACACTAACATTACATCAGACTCTATCGAAACATCTATTTTCTTACATGACCTACTGAAACAAATGTGGTTATTAAGAGAGGAAGGGGAAGCCCTGCACAAGCCTACAGATAAGGGCATGCACAAATTAGTTGCTGCCTAACACTTCTCAGCTGNATGCACAAATTAGTTGCTGCCTAACACTTCTCAGCTGCCTCCTTCTATGCATTTATTCGCAAAGTAATCCAATTATGACTTCGCCATCAATGTAGCTACCTACTCATAATCATGTAACCGATTCAACAGCAACACATGACAGGCAATATTTTTCATAACATTGAGTGAATACAGGCAATATTTTTCATAACATTGAGTGAAATCTACCATGCTTGGAAAGTATAGGTGGAATGACAATGGAATGATTGAATAGCTGGGACCTACGGAGAGAAGCCACGTAATTTAAGCAGCCAACTTTCCAGAATGCCAGAACGCAATTTAAGGCAAGCCTCTGAAATGCGGTAATCCAGACCAAAATGCCACCACTAACCATGGGCAAACGGCACAGAGCCCTCTTGATGAACGCACTTTTGCATGACCGATAGACGAGTTTGTAAGAAGGACGGCATCGAATTTGTCCTCTACGTGTGGTGTCGACAAATTTCCATGCCAATGCAGCGTACTGCTGACCTAAATTTAAGTAGCCTTTCATGTCAAGAACATGCCCTTTTCTTCTTCTCCACTGCACTATGGAAAATATAGCAGCGAAGCCGACTTACTCCAACCAGGAGCAAATATTTTTACCTTCAACAATACTAGAGAGCATAAGACGGATTAGTAGGCCACCTGAGTGGAAGCCGCACCGACCAATTTGACGAGCACTTTGGCTTAATTTGAAAAGGTTGAGAGTGGAGTGAGAAGTCTTAAAGTTGGGTCGCTAGGATCCTGCGCGTAACATGCAGTTTTTCGACTGTATGATTGGCCATGCGAATCGCTCAGACCGCAAGCGCAATAAGTGGGCAGGCATGGATGCGTTCGCCACCATCACCTTCACACAATAGTCACCCACCAGGATTTCACTGCATTTCGGATTACCAGAACATTTAGCAGCGCTTTTGAGTTATTCGTTTGAAGGCTAATTCTTATGTCCTCCTTTTAGTGTATCGGTATCGTGTAATGAGGTATCGCACAATGCCTCTGCCAATTGCGTCTCTTGAGGGCCCACCACGACTGTGGCTCAATGTGAGGCCAAGTTGTGAGATGCTATGTGAAAAGGAGAAGCGATCTTTCCTCCGAGAGACTAGCTCTCACATATTGGAGGACTTTTGTTCCGTGTCATATCAGTAGTAGTCCAACTACGTTAAATAATCTCAACCCAAAGCCTTTCGTCTATAATGCGTTGCAGCCGTCCTGCTGTTAATGCTCAAATAGATTACTAAATTTGACTTGACTTAAGCTACGCACGGTGACGAATGCAATCCTCATTCGACTTTGACAGACTGCACTAATTAAAATTCCATCCAATAATGCCTTCGACTGCCTATCTTGTGTGAATAAACCCTATCTAAGCGTTCGTCTTTCTACTTAACCATCTGTCAGATTTCACGCGAATTCATCCACTTTCATCACTAAGAGAAGGAAGGTGTGACTTGACGATCCCGCACCATCTTTCATCGAGACACCAAGGCCAGAGTTGCCAGTTAAGAGACTTATGTGTCTTGACGTTTACTTTTGTCTGGTGATTTACGTACCTCTCTATCTATGTGCTCGAATAGCTATCTATCGACTCCCCTATCATTTCCTCTACTTGCAGAATGTGAAGGAATCAGTTCGGACTGCATAGGAAAGCCGAGATGGACTTGCTCATAATGCTCACAAAATTAATTAGAGCAGCGTAAAATGAATTCTCCGAAATCGCTAATAGGTCTAAAGAGAGCAAATTAAATTAAACCGGTCATTCATAAGTACGCACTTACTGCTATCAGCTCCGGGGAATTAGATAGTCTCACCATGCACGAGAGTTGCATCGAGAATTTTCTGCCTTAACGCTGAGGTAAATCAGACCCCTTTAGAAGGCTTTAAGGCGTTTCCCATCAATCACATCTGCATCTGCTTTGTAGGTGCAGCAATTTAGCTAAAAGTTAATGGGTGTGCAAATATAGAAGGAAGGTGATCGCGAATAATAAATTCAGATTCCTAAACCACCTGACCGCTTGACACGTTTGGTTCCATCTCGGGCTACTGCTTTAATGCTGGCAATAGTAACGCCGAATCGCACCTACCTTTGCGAATGCTTTCAGGTTACAACGTGATCAGTAGCAACAATCCACCGGAGATGAATACTTGTTTCGGCTTCATTTGGCTCTGCAAGCTCAAATGAACAAAACAGAAGCGTTCGAAATAACACAGCTGAGTTCAAACTCAAATCGAAATGGAAATCACAACCGAAGACAGAACTGTGTAGGCTAAAGTGCCCGGGCAATTTAATAGGTAAATTCGAGCAAGTGACAATTCACCGCACATTTACATGTGGGCACTTCAATTGGAAGGGATACACCGAATGAAGCCACTGCCTATGCAGAGATCAAGGATTTGCACAAAATCACAAGCACCAAGGAGGTGAAGGTGCATTGGAAACACATACAACTCACGAGCGCAACTCCTACATCAAATGTCTGCATTGTTTCTTCTCCTAGCATCGAACAAGAAAGTATTCACACTCGCGATGCAGCAAGGCTCATCCTGGTGGGTATTTGCTTGGAACAATTAGACCAAAAAAATTTTCCGCCTCCCAACCCACTCACTCACTTGTCTGCACGCGCACTCTACCACTTCAACCTCCCACATCTTTAGTGCTTGCATTTTCACATACCTGTCTCATTCCTCTCCGCGTCGTATTTTTCAGTGCAACGAAAAGATGAAGGCCATTGAAATGGTATAACGATGCAGGAATGACGATCAGCGTGGTGCACTAGTATTATGCTCAGCAGTGGCCTATGCACACACTGCACTCCACCAACTGTACAACCATAGTATCTGTCTAGATCATTGATTTGAGGCTATACTGTCCCCTTTTATTTTCCACCCTCCAGTAAACCCAACTTTTCGCGAATAAGACCAGCCGTGTTGGATTCAGTTAAGTGTCTGCCAAATGAAGCGATTCATCTTCCACAACTTCAAATTTTTAGGAATGAGGCGGATTTCAGCTTAAGATAGCTGGACTTAAGTCAAGTGAATGTAGTAAAGCTGGTTAAATAATTTTTTGTCACAATCCTAGTGGAGACCGGCCGATGCAGGGTTGAGTAGAACTGGGAGTGTGTGGACTGGTTAAGAATAGCGTGTGCTAACCTGAGTATCTCTAACAGCGTTGAAGCAAAACACAATAGTTACTTCCCATTACAAACCAGCTGATCAGCTACCGCAGCTAGTAAGGCGAGCTGTGAAGGGAGCAAAGAGCGGTAGATAGACATATATTGATGCTCATTGTCATCTGAACCTTCACATTTTCTCGAGGACATTTGTCTGATAACTTTGATGTCGGATGGCTGACCGATTTAATATTGGTGGATGGAGTTAACTGGGTTTTGTTTCAACTTTTACAGAGCTAGCGAGTTTTCCGTTTGATACTCAAAACCGTCAATTCGCTGCCAACCTCACGTTGACCGTCCCACGTCTATGCATTTGTAAATGAATAAATAAGTGGATTGTGTATAAGTGCAACGTGACGTCTGTGTGATTTCGCCCTGTGCTTCCATCTGTGAGAGTGATGGCCACTTTCGCAAAACTGCATATATTGGCTTTTGTTTGAACAGATACCGAGAGTTTTTAAAATAATTCATTAATTTCGATTGGAGCAGATTCAGGCGACCTCACTCTAGCATACCTTATTAGTTTCACTCGAGATGCCGCGAAGCAAATTTTAGTTTCACTCGAGATGCCGCGAAGCAAATTTTGTTAACAAGAGAGCAAACACATTAAATCGACAGGAACACGAAGCATGCACGTGAATGAGCTAGAATGTCTTATGCACTCATGTATAATTGCCTTGTCATTGGTGAATATCAAAGAAGAACATGGATTCCCGCTTGTCATATCGGTGGCTACCGTGGTTCATAGCAGAAATTAGGCCCTCAGAAACGAGCGTGTGCAGCTGCCATTGCCCTCAGAAACGAGCGTGTGCAGCTGCCATACACAACTCAGGAATCTTTACCGCATCACCGAAGGCTTTTTGGGATACTCATCCAAAATAATTAGAATGCCGTCTTAACCTACACAGATTGGGTGTTTGTGTGCCTCGTTGATAAGAAGTTTGATGGATGGGTGGATGTGGAAGCGCCTACGCGTACCATCAACGCCATGCGCGCAGGCTATGCNTAACCTACACAGATTGGGTGTTTGTGTGCCTCGTTGATAAGAAGTTTGATGGATGGGTGGATGTGGAAGCGCCTACGCGTACCATCAACGCCATGCGCGCAGGCTATGCAGACGAATCGGATTTGCAGGTTGTAGTTCTGGTAGATCATAGGCTGAATTGAATGTGGATCACTCCTATAAATGCACCATGATCTGCACCTGAACACAGTCACGGTGTTGAAGATGATGGTTAGACTCTGCCTCCTATTAGTGACTGCCACGATTTTGACTAGAGGATTGGGAAGAGCTGGTCGTAGGCAGCCCTCTACTATGTCACCCTGCTCAGCACATATGAAGTAGGATTTGACGTATGTCAGAATTTCTTGCATCAGTCAATTCCTTATCTTCAAAGCGTACTTCGATCCAAACTATGAGTGCTTAGATTTGCTGGTGCACATTTACTCACTCCAAAGCCCACATATGTATAAATGGCATCTCCCTCAGTACTTGAAAGCCTCTGATTTGTAGTTAGTACGAGATTAAGAGGTTAGTAAAGGGTGCGAATTTGAAAATTTCGTTGTAAATCCAAAGGTATCATTGCTACGATTAGGAAACAGTCGCGAATAGTTGAAGCAGCAAGTGATGTTGGCCCCATTAAGTGGAACTAAATGATGGCCATTAATCGGCGTATGACCGTATTTTTAGGAGGGAGGTAAGGAAGAGGATATACAGCACATGAGTGGTTTGGTGCCTCATTTAGTAAGTGAGTTGGCATTCTGTGGATGGGTCGTTGAACCACTGCTTGAGCAGATGGCTGTCTAGTTATGACCCAAATGATGGCACCAAGATTCACCGATTAGCGCTGAGCGGGAGGGTAAGCTTATAAATTTAAAAAATGTCTCTCAATCCCGTCACCTAGTTCACGTAAGTTGATTTTTCTTCAGTCTTTGTGCCAGTGAGATGACGTTCGACCGAGAAGCACAGAAACCTCTAACTCATCGCAAGGAGACAGCGGTGGGAAGCAATCGTTGTACCGAGAGATGGAATCAAAGCTTAAGGTCTGTTTGATCGATCCACGCAAGCAAGTGATGCACTTTTCTTGGATTGAGCATACTCTAGGCAGAGAGCTCCCTCTCCAAAGGAACGCAGTGCTTTGGGTAAAGAGCAGTGGTCGAAGCGGAACATCCATTGGCTTCCCACACGTTGTGCGACTGTGGATTGTCAGAGATGGCGACCCTTTCGTAGATTGCGATGTCTATAAAATACACATATACATCGACCTGTGTTGTGTAAAGTTGTTTTGCAGGTCCCCACCACTCGCTTTGCAAGACTTTCCTTAATTTAACAGGCGACTCAGGGTTGACCATTTTATCGAAAGCGGGTGTTAGGAAAAATACGCGACCGCTTGTTGTATTTGAGAAGAAGGGTAAGGAATGAGACAGGTATGTGAAAATGCAAGCACTAAAGATGTGGGAGGTTGAAGTGGTAGAGTGCGCGTGCAGACAAGTGAGTGAGTGGGTTGGGAGGCGGAAAATTTTTTTCGTCTAATTGTTCCAAGCAAATACCCACCAGGATGAGCCTTGCTGCATCGCGAGTGTGAATACTTTCTTGTTCGATGCTAGGAGAAGAAACAATGCAGACATTTGATGTAGGAGTTGCGCTCGTGAGTTGTATGTGTTTCCAATGCACCTTCACCTTCTTGGTGCTTGTGATTTTGTGCAAATCCTTGATCTCTGCATAGGCAGTGGCTTCATTCGGTGTATCCCTTCCAATTGAAGTGCCCACATGTAAATGTGCGGTGAATTGTCACTTGCTCGAATTTACCTATTAAATTGCCCGGGCACTTTAGCCTACACAGTTCTGTCTTCGGTTGTGATTTCCATTTCGATTTGAGTTTGAACTCAGCTGTGTTATTTCGAACGCTTCTGTTTTGTTCATTTGAGCTTGCAGAGCCAAATGAAGCCGAAGCAAGTATTCATCTCCGGTGGGTTGTTGCTACTGATCACGTTGTAACCTGAAAGCATTCGCAAAGGTAGGTGCGATTCGGCGTTACTATTGCCAGCATTAAAGCAGTAGCCCGAGATGGAACCAAACGTGTCAAGCGGTCAGGTGGTTTAGGAATCTGAATTTATTATTCGCGATCACCTTCCTTCTATATTTGCACACCCATTAACTTTTAGCTAAATTGCTGCACCTACAAAGCAGATGCAGATGTGATTGATGGGAAACGCCTTAAAGCCTTCTAAAGGGGTCTGATTTACCTCAGCGTTAAGGCAGAAAATTCTCGATGCAACTCTCGTGCATGGTGAGACTATCTAATTCCCCGGAGCTGATAGCAGTAAGTGCGTACTTATGAATGACCGGTTTAATTTAATTTGCTCTCTTTAGACCTATTAGCGATTTCGGAGAATTCATTTTACGCTGCTCTAATTAATTTTGTGAGCATTATGAGCAAGTCCATCTCGGCTTTCCTATGCAGTCCGAACTGATTCCTTCACATTCTGCAAGTAGAGGAAATGATAGGGGAGTCGATAGATAGCTATTCGAGCACATAGATAGAGAGGTACGTAAATCACCAGACAAAAGTAAACGTCAAGACATATAAGTCTCTTAACTGGCAACTCTGGCCTTGGTGTCTCGATGAAAGATGGTGCGGGATCGTCAAGTCACACCTTCCTTCTCTTAGTGATGAAAGTGGATGAATTCGCGTGAAATCTGACAGATGGTTAAGTAGAAAGACGAACGCTTAGATAGGGTTTATTCACACAAGATAGGCAGTCGAAGGCATTATTGGATGGAATTTTAATTAGTGCAGTCTGTCAAAGTCGAATGAGGATTGCATTCGTCACCGTGCGTAGCTTAAGTCAAGTCAAATTTAGTAATCTATTTGAGCATTAACAGCAGGACGGCTGCAACGCATTATAGACGAAAGGCTTTGGGTTGAGATTATTTAACGTAGTTGGACTACTACTGATATGACACGGAACAAAAGTCCTCCAATATGTGAGAGCTAGTCTCTCGGAGGAAAGATCGCTTCTCCTTTTCACATAGCATCTCACAACTTGGCCTCACATTGAGCCACAGTCGTGGTGGGCCCTCAAGAGACGCAATTGGCAGAGGCATTGTGCGATACCTCATTACACGATACCGATACACTAAAAGGAGGACATAAGAATTAGCCTTCAAACGAATAACTCAAAAGCGCTGCTAAATGTTCTGGTAATCCGAAATGCAGTGAAATCCTGGTGGGTGACTATTGTGTGAAGGTGATGGTGGCGAACGCATCCATGCCTGCCCACTTATTGCGCTTGCGGTCTGAGCGATTCGCATGGCCAATCATACAGTCGAAAAACTGCATGTTACGCGCAGGATCCTAGCGACCCAACTTTAAGACTTCTCACTCCACTCTCAACCTTTTCAAATTAAGCCAAAGTGCTCGTCAAATTGGTCGGTGCGGCTTCCACTCAGGTGGCCTACTAATCCGTCTTATGCTCTCTAGTATTGTTGAAGGTAAAAATATTTGCTCCTGGTTGGAGTAAGTCGGCTTCGCTGCTATATTTTCCATAGTGCAGTGGAGAAGAAGAAAAGGGCATGTTCTTGACATGAAAGGCTACTTAAATTTAGGTCAGCAGTACGCTGCATTGGCATGGAAATTTGTCGACACCACACGTAGAGGACAAATTCGATGCCGTCCTTCTTACAAACTCGTCTATCGGTCATGCAAAAGTGCGTTCATCAAGAGGGCTCTGTGCCGTTTGCCCATGGTTAGTGGTGGCATTTTGGTCTGGATTACCGCATTTCAGAGGCTTGCCTTAAATTGCGTTCTGGCATTCTGGAAAGTTGGCTGCTTAAATTACGTGGCTTCTCTCCGTAGGTCCCAGCTATTCAATCATTCCATTGTCATTCCACCTATACTTTCCAAGCATGGTAGATTTCACTCAATGTTATGAAAAATATTGCCTGTCATGTGTTGCTGTTGAATCGGTTACATGATTATGAGTAGGTAGCTACATTGATGGCGAAGTCATAGTTGGATTACTTTGCGAATAAATGCTTAGAAGGAGGCAGCTGAGAAGTGTTAGGCAGCAACTAATTTGTGCATGCCCTTATCTGTAGGCTTGTGCAGGGCTTCCCCTTCCTCTCTTAATAACCACATTTGTTTCAGTAGGTCATGTAAGAAAATAGATGTTTCGATAGAGTCTGATGTAATGTTAGTGTGTTATGGTTCTTAGACCTCGCTGATATCCGTTTGCTTCTGGATGATGCATAAGATGCTAGGTGAGGCAAATGCTTTCTCATTCAAGATGCGTTGCATTATTCGCACTGTGCGACCAAAACTCGCGACTTGCCTGTTCCCTCTTAGGAGCCAGAAGCTTGATTTGCAGCTTCACCTTTCGCCTTTTGCCTTAGCACGCATCGCGTTTGGAGTTTTGTGTAGGTCAGCTGCCTGCCTTTTCATATCAATTGACATTCCAATCTCGCAGCGATAATGATTGAAAAAGCCCACAAGCGGCATCAATCCCTTATTAGGTTTTCATTAACAGCTTCCTTGACCCAACAACATGACAATCTTCTCTTTACTGCAGTAGATGCTTGCATGATGGTGGATCATCTTGTTGTGGGCTTCATCCTCACATTTTGGATTTTGGTTCTCGTCTTAGGCAAGAACTTGCATCAGCATTCACCTTTACCGTCCAGAACTTTTGTGTCTAGCGGATACCGTATGCTTGCTTGCCTACCAATTTTTATCGTACACTTTTCCAGTAGCGGAGGATATTTTCAGCGACAAACCTTTTACCTGTTTCAGCGAATGCCTCAATTCCATGCGGTACGTCTCGTACCAGTTTTGGGCAGATTTTACCATAGTGCCTACCTCACTTCCCCTCTGGTCCTTACAGTCCTAAGGAAAGTGCCCGGCAAAACTGCAATCTATCTTGCACCCAATGTGTATAGCACTTATTTGTGATCAGCTAGCCCCTACGATGTGTTTGCTTATAGTGTGGGAGATGTGCCAACATTTTCGTAGGAATCAAATGCGTGTTTTGCTGGAAGTGATGAGCATGATCTGCGAAGTGTCAGGACTAATCAAGAGACGGAAGAAGGTACGATACTCGTCTGGAATGTATATTGGGCAAATTTAAAGCCCGAAGTTGGTGACAGAGTCCGAAGACCAGCTCACCCCACCACGGCGCAATGGCGGAGATCCAAAGTGATCAACACACATCAACAGTCCCTCCTGACAATTTTGTCGGAGCTAGTATTCGAGGGAAGTCATTGACGATCGTGCGTCCAGGCTCGACTTCAAGCACTCACAGAACTGATGCACGAGGTTCACGGAACATGAATGTGGAAAATCGCGGCATTTTTGATGATGAGATATGGGGTAGCACGTGAGGAAATGAGAACTCGTAATAAGAAGTCACTGGCAATACAAAATATATATTCCCTTATTGTTCATCTGACGAGAGACGTGAAGGAATTGAGGGTAGCGTTTAAAATAACACCTTGTTAAATTCCAGAGCTTGGTGCACATAGTCACAGTCTGCTGAAAAGAATGCATAGAGGAGAGAGGGATAGAGGGCGCTGCAACTAAGGATTAGTCCGCCAGCAATTTAGTGCAACTGTTGATTAAAGCACGAAACCATTGTATTGACATTAAGTCAAACAACGAAACAGTCCATTCAAAGGGAAAGAAGTGGATGGGTGGGTAAATAAGTCAGTCAGTTAAGCGATCGGTTATTCGAATGACCAAAGAATTAGCCGACAGATTTGTCAGCGAACTTAAAGACTAGTCAGATTGAGGTTATGGCCAACAATAAAATAGCAGCAGAGAAGAATGGATGTCCAAAATGCCTCCTCAGTCTCATCGATGAAATTGAATCGGCTCTGGTTTATACTGAATACAGGCTAACTGTGGGCTTCGACTGTTCAGCGAAAGGGAAGATAGGGAGACTATGCTGGGGTCAAGAGGGCAACAAATAGGGAAGAATGAAGGGAAGGGTGTCATGTAACCTTTGAGTGAACTTTCAGTCATCACTAGATGAATGTAGTCAGTTATTATTTATTATTATTTATATTAATTATCATTAATTAGGGTCACCGGCTGCATATGACAACTGATGTTTGCTTCTCTTCCCAACTTCTCTAGATTGGCACGGTTCCCTTGAAATGGCATTGAAGCAGAATTTTCACGCTGCAAGATACCCCAGAACCTACGCATAACTACGATTCACAAATTAATAGCTAGAGAATACGTGGGCGTCCACTAGAGTCTTCACAACCAGCAAGCGCTTTCTTCTTGATTGATTGACTGATTTTGTGCAAGATCCCATTGCATCCACAGGCTAGAAATAAGGTCAATTTAAATCTCCCACAATGACCTGTGATCTACACATTGTTAGAGCGTTGGTTAGTTAGAGGACTTATGACAAGCCGATTATTGTGATGTTGAGTATACCTGCTATTGGGTTGTTTTTCGGTATTGTGGTCATAGCGCAAGTTGAATGCCATCTTCGCAAAGGTTTTATTGTATTAAGTAGATGTCGGTTGATCCAAGCGCCTGGTGGTCTTGGCCACTTCAATGCAAGTAGCTACTTAAAAGTTGCAAAAGCATTGTAGATGCATGGATAAAAAATACGTTAGAGACGTTTGATTTCGGATAAGCTTGCACCACTTACAGTACTTTTGAAGGGCCTCTCCTCACAGCGATCACACCACCCCAATGAGCGTCCAAAGTGTTTTCAAAGTTAGGCGTAGTCACTGACTACATGGACTCTCTGGTGTCCATCATGATAGGAAACTGAATTATTCACTAAGAAAACGCCATTTGTGATGCATGAATCGCTTTTGAATACGTGCTTTCTAGGCACAGAGGTGGCAGGCAACAAACTCGGTAGAAATACACAGGCTATCATTCCGCGAAAATTATACCTTAAGCTACGTTGCCCGTGGGGCAATGATTCCATTGTAGTGGTCCAACCTGCCTCACCTACAAAGCACAATCGAAGGCTGTTCATTGCAACATGCTACGGTCCTATACACTAAACAACTGGTCTGATATGAGGAAAAATAGCGTACTAAGGCAAGGTAGGGAACCACGGCTGATGGCATTCGTGGGAACTGTATGCAAGAGGAGTAAAAGTAGTATTAAAATGACGAGAGCTATAGAGTAAAATTGGCGGTTTACTTTTCAGGCTAAAGGCGGCCGGTGAACTCTACTCTTCAAGTGGAAAAATCACTAGGCTCCCCTGATTCAAGGTAGGGCTGGAACTCCGACTCCCTTCAACTCATATTCATCCTCATTAACGTTAATCAATGCACACATCTTCATCGAATCAATCTTTTCGGTTAAGGGCTTTAAAGGCCTGGAGAAGTTGAACCAGAAACGCGCTAAGTGATGGCAAAGAAGGCGATGTATGCTTCATTTGTGCCAAGATGATCCTCTCTTATAGGCAAGAAGGTACTGCTTCTAGCAGTCAATAAACAATATGCACACACATTGTCAAGCATTTCGCTCCCTTAGGAAAACACGCTGCTAGGCTGAGCGATTCCATGTAGTGTTTACATGTGCGCTTGTGCACGCAGACACCACCGTGGCATGACTTTGGACGCAATGCTAGTAGGCATCGAGCTCTTTGTATTTATGCACCAATTCACACTCCACGCAGACCTCTTATAGAGGATTCCCATTTAATAAACGGTATTAGGAGCAACAAGAATTTGTGACCTCCAAAATTAGCTTTTTAAGTTCTCGTTACTCACATGACATGGCAAAAGTGAAAAGCAGCCTCGTAGCCACGCTAGTTCTCTAACTGGCAGTTGTATGGCTTTCCTAACACATTGTAATTGAGTCACTTGGCAAGAGAATTTAGAATCGAAAGCACAAAATCTCATTGCTGTTGGCACATAAGGGTCTTATTCATGTACACTGTCTCTTCGGTGGCAAACAGTCATCATCCTGACCACCCTTTATCCTTCCGGAAATCACATCATGGCAGGCCCACCTTAGCAGATTAGACCAGTTAGTTAATTTCCCTCGATGGAGCTTGATGCACCACAGTCGCCAGTTCGTAGGCACAGTAGTCAGTGGAGAGGTATTGGAGTCGCCAAAGCTTTGAAGGAACCTCACAAGACAATCCATCCCACTTGACTCATTTCTCCTTCCATTGACGATGACAGCAATAATTAAAATTTGGTGTGGTAATAGAGCCTCTAGGGCGGTCATTAATTCATCCTTGAGGAATCGCGAAGGATCCACTAGGTAGATTATGCAGTCACAGCAGTCCAGTCTATCTCGTTCATTCAAGTACACAGTGCTTATGGAACCCTGATTAGACATTGACCATTTCGAAATGCATCTGGTTACGCTCTCTGCAGCGTCTCTAATAAAGATACTTCCATTTGCAGATACAATGTGCATGCACATTGGAAAATTGTTCATTGAAGTGCTATCAGTAGATTCAAAGTTCAGTGCTTTTAGCCGTACTGTTCTTTCCAAATTCGACATAAAATTTGCACTAAAGTCCGGCAGAAATCGAAAGTCTATAGTTTTGTGGATTTGGTTTCGATCAAGTTTGGATAAAAGGCGCTCAAAAGAGTCAGTTTGCTCCATTTGACATCGAATGGCTTTGGAAGCATTTTGCAAAGAAATCGATGAGGATTGGGGGAAGAGCAGCAGGTAGAGACGCTTGTCTAGCCAGGTCCACTGACTAATGTGCCGACGCAGAACGGTGGAGAATCGCCGAGTGGATAGAATCCAACTCCAGCTTGGGATGCTTGTGCAGAGATTCACCAAGTCTGTGGCATTAAGGAGTCCGCATAATTTCAATTGCAATTCGGGCGGAAGTGTGGTAATTTTACATTGTGATTCATTACGTACCTAAGGTGTTAGGGATAAGTGTGGATGTTGATGTCATGAGTGCTTAGTAAAACTTGAAAAATAATTTAAAATAGAAAGACTTAGGCAAAAGGAGAAATAAGACTTGTAGAAACCTACCATTGTGGGGATGCGTCAGCACAGATGGACTGTGTAACGGAGTTGATGAGGTTCAGATAAATGACAGCTGTTGGAGGCGGGAGTTGGAGTGACCTCACTTAGCTGTCATCCTATTGGTTAAGTTTGCTACATCTATTCGCACAGTCACGAAATCACGTCGGCTCTGCCTTCTTCACCCCTTTTCTAGACAAGGAATACAGTAGCCCAGCATGGGAATTTTGCAATCCTCTTAAGGCAGAATAAATTGAAACGGCAATGACATCGGCACGGTAGTCCGTTCCGCCACTGGTTGACAGCTAACTGATTCAACGGGAAACAACCCTTATGCAGCTGCAGTGCATTGAAACTGCCACATCTTCGAAAATGATGCCCTAAACCAACAACCTGCCATAAACTGGGGAATTATGAATAACTTACGGGTTTCGCGAGCCAAGACAGCAGCATAGCTTAAATGATCTGAGGGTGCTCAAATGTCTTCTAGTCCATGATGGTTTCGTGCTCAGTTGATGACACGCTTCCATCCCTATTACTTAAACCTACGAAGAAATGTGTGATTAAGGATTCCTTAAGAGGCTCTACCTCACCTATTCATTGCTTCAAACTGACTCCGCAGCGCTACTCTCCCTGAGCAGCACCCATCGGTCTCCATATCCTAGTTTATTCATCAAAACTGTCAAGTGATTTTCAGTGAAATGTGTGACCCCCATCTAAAGGAGAATCAAAAAAGGAGCGAAATGTTGCTGCCTATGCATAAAACATCTAGCCACGTGCTTCGTCCCTTGGTTGGTGCGTAGTTGTCACCCCAATCACTCTCATCTCCTTCGGGGGCCTCGTCACAGCATCTCTAACAATCATTGTTTGAGTGGGTGTAAGCGATTCCAATGAGGATGCTACCTAATGCATTAGGAATCTAAACGGTTTTACCAAACACATTATGCAGTCGTATCAGGTATGTTCATCTCGTGTTCTAGTGTATACACTCCCTCGAATGTTTTGAGCGTGATCATCAGCCCTGACACATCCATGTAAAGCAATGTAGTGTTTTTACAAACCTTAGGTTGAATTGTTCTCGACTGTGTGCATTTTGACCACGATGTCACGCTCTCGTGAAATTTGTCAGCGTGCGGAATTTTACAGTTTGACTGTTCCCTTTTGCTCAAGACTGAGTTGGAAGAGTTTGTTCAACTTTGCTCCCTTTGCTACTGAATGAATTGAGAAGTATTTTGAGAATAGTTAGGTGAGTGTTGCTCATAATATTCACCTGACCGTATGCTTTCATTGTCAAGACGTGGAAACTACTGTTGGGTTTGTGACACAATTTAGGAGCCTTATTTTGGCGATAAAGCAGGCACCATCCTCGTAATTAAGGCCTTTCGAATTTTCAGACCACTAAGACCTAGTAAATAAGGCCTTCCCACGGAGACCTCAAATATTCCACTACGATCAGCTAGCTTTTGTAGGAGTGATAGCGTCACTCGAATCCTTGATAGAATCTAAACTGCCAGTAACGTCAGTGTGTCAAAGGAAATTAAGCGGCGGCAAAGTGGTTATTGGAGCGCTTTTCTTGTTGATTTAGTCACCGTTCTAGTCCGCCGCCCTTCTTCTCAATAGGATGCGTCATTAATAAGAATTCTGTTTAAAGCATTGCCTTTTTTATTGGGTTGACCAAAAGTGTGGGGCAAGGAAAACTTTTCTAGAGCAAAGAGCTTAAAAGATTTGGAGGGGTGGTGGAAGGAGGCATGTTAAAAACCAATTATGATGCAATGTTGCTCAAAAAGCGACAGCAACAATAGAGTGAAGGGAGAAGTGGTTGAGAGGTGCTATGAATAACGTCAAGACAAAGGACTTTTAATTGATTGCAATAATCCCCACAGTGGAATTTAGGGTAGTGTGATGAATTGAGGTTGGAGAATGAATGCTACTCATTGATCGTAGTACCTACTCAGGTCACTTCAAGACTTTATAACGGTTGGACCTTAGTAAGACCGAGTCTATGAAGGATGGGTACATCTGGTTTATTGTGTAATTTCAAATCGTTCAAACACGTAAATACACATTTTCGTTAGCGTTGTCCCATTCTAGTCAGCTCCCAGCATCCCCGGGCCCATTCTCCAATCAGGTAAAGCTAAACGACTCCTTGGTACAACCCGTCTGACCTCAATTCGTTGTGAGCTGAAACTAACAATGAAACAGACACAATAGACCTCATAACGCCATGTCCTCATGTGTATGAGTCAAACGCTATCACACATATGGAGCCCTGACGAGTTGTCTTTTCTCGGCTTTGTTTATGCCCCGTCAGAATAACAACAGCAGATTTGTCAAAAAAATTGATCTTTTTCTTACATAAATCACTGGGTGGAAAGCAGCATGGATGAGCGTGACATCATGCTGACGCAATATAAGCTGTTGCGATCTAGAATCCATGACATGCCTGCCCACAACTTCCATTTAGGTTATTTGATCAGTGGTTCCTTAGTGTTAATGATTTTATAAACGTGTGAATGAAATCAAAACGTCGCTCTTCTGGAATGCGGTGGAGGCTGACTTATAAGGTTGACAAGTGAATAACTGATTCCTTTTCATCATCGTAACCAGTCTGGGAAGTCACATTCATTTTGTAGTGTAACTGCTGAGACCTATTCCTCACACATATTGTCATACAATTTTTAATATCGTTGTAGAAGTGATATCCGGAACAAAATGTGAACGTTTGCTGCTGCCTAGGGAGCACTGTGACCTCTAGACCAGATGATGGTAATGAGGAATGAGCTGTGAAGAGTCCGCTTTATTGCCATTTGGACTTCTTCCACAACTTCAGGTTTAGGGTTTTTGCGAAAATTTGGTCGGTCCAAATGCGTAGACTATTAGCAAGGCAAATGAAACCTTGTTCCACTTACTGGTACTCATTAGAATTTCTTTACATGGCAAAAATCCAATATTGCTGTGTCTCAAAACCAGTAAGAGATGTTTCGATTTTGCGGAGTATGTACCTAATTCTTTGCTGAAACACTTGAGGTACTTAAATTTTGGGACTCCAAAAATGAAGATGATACGCTTAGGACGTCTACAAAGGTTTTCAGTAGCTTTGTGCAGATGAATGAAGCATGAACTAAGCGTCGAATGGAAGAAGGGGAACAAGACTTCGAATTCGGTGCTGAGGTGGTGAAGCATGGGCAGTGTGGGAATTGCGTAGTGCAAGTGGACCGGCTTAGGCATTAGTCAACGTTACTAAGCATGGCAAGTAGTGGTGGCAGAAAACTGCAGGCTTTCATGAAGTGAACGTCAACCTATAGTTTGTCAATAGTTAAATTTATTGTTTCGAAATAAGCAAACACACTAAGAATGCAAAATACTTTTCAAACTTCAAATTAAAAACCTGGGAAAATGTTAGGCATTGGCATAAGTAATGATTGC
Source organism: Taenia saginata (assembly GCA_001693075.2). Lineage (NCBI taxonomy): Eukaryota > Metazoa > Platyhelminthes > Cestoda > Cyclophyllidea > Taeniidae > Taenia > Taenia saginata. The sequence goes on along the minus strand of LWMK02000242.1, from coordinate 20,758 downwards.
AATTCAAGATTTTGAACGCGAAAGATTTTGCACATCTCTGCCCTGACCTTGCGGAGAAAACTACAGTGAACTTCCTCGTTTTGTATTTTAATGCACACGTGGCAAATTGTTGCTTATTCTTGCGGCTCTGGTGAGCAGACCCTGATGGTAGAAGGTTCTCCCTTAGCACCACTCGTTGGGCTCGCAACCGCTACAGCAAGACAGGTGAACGGAAGGATGTGAAGTAATGCGTTTACTTGTGATGCTACAACTATTTTTACAAAGATGAGTGCACTGAAAATCTCGAAATTTTTCCCCCATATGTCGGCTTTACGTCCTAGTAAAAGATGTAAAACTTGGTATTCTTTTCAACTCCACATAGCATTTTAGTTAACCATTTTGACAGATTTTGCGATGCAACCATTAAAGGCTTTTGTGAATAAATGAGCAAAGTACAGACGGTCTACCCGCATTTTATGTGGAAAATGGCACTGTGAACAGACGCTCACGACAATGATGAGAACTCAGTTCGCCAGTAGCTTCAATTAGGCGTACACTGCGTTATTCACCCAAATCACTTCGAAGGCCTGACTGCCCAAACAAATAGCAACCTAGATCAATTAAATCCTTATTTTAACCTCCCCATTGCTAGTTCGTGTTAACAATAGGTTTGCATTTGTGATGGCGACCTTTCGTAAGATGTACTGAAAGCTAATAGTTTTCACGACTTTTAAATTGCTCCTGTAAGTGTGCAAAAGTATCTTCGTAACATCAACATAGCCTTTTTAACCACTGGTATTTTCCGGTAAATTCAAACGCGTTGGAAATAAATGAAGGGAAAATGTTACTAACGATAGCCGCCGAAAGTGTGTGCTATGAAGTGATGAGTGTGATGTTGGGACAAAAAGCATCAGTTAGCCGAACTTGATTAGGAGGGCAACAATCCACCCCATTATGCAGCTACTGACGGAGATTAGTGTTGCGTGTTGCTTCTTTTGGAACACGACAGTTCCTTAGAAGCGGCAAGTCGACAGAAACCAGCTCCGCTGATGTGTGCTGCCATGGCAGGTCATGCTGAGGTTGTTCGACACATGCTCATTGGAAGTACCACGTTAATTTTTCAACTAAACGAAAACAGATTATTCGCTTGGACACTTGCAAGGACTTCGGTGAAAAGCCTTTGCTTTGCATGTAAAACCCATTTGCGTTGCGTCTTGACATCGGCTTTTAGTTATCGTGATGGTTATTTGCGTCTACAGGGCGACTTTGAGACAATAAAACCGTTCTTAGTGCGTGGACTTAAGAGAGCAGATCTGATTATAGATCAATACGCTGCAGTCAATCAAGACGAGTCATCAGATCACACAGAGGTGGCCGAATGCCTGCTCAGCCACAGAGCACGTGTCAACCACACCGAGGACACCAAGTCAGCAGGAATGCTGTGAAAAACTTAAAACCTCTTACGGCTGAAAAAGCAAGCTTTGAGCAGTATGACAAGCAAATTTACATGGCGTTGATGCAAGCTGCTATGACCAATCAAGCAGATATGGTTGCCACTTTACATTTTGAACTTTGCGGTCTCTGTTATTTAAGATTTAGGCCCCTTGGCCTTTCCACATAAATAATAACTGCCCTTTTATGCTGAGATAGCCAAAAATGGCTTGCGACACTTCACTGGCATGCTCATTTGCTTCCCCTTCAAGACGCCAAAGTTTATTTTGCATTTTCTAAGTTGCGAAATAGGTGTCGCCTGCTTCGCTTTAAGTTGACAAGGTCTCTCTTTTTCAACCTTCCGAAAAATACTTTGTTTGTGAGAAAAACCGGGAACTACCACCGGAACGGAGTTATCTCGTCTGAAGTTAGCAGGCAGAGTAAAAATGTTTGATGGAGCATTTACGTCAAGTCACGGCTATGGCTCCTCAAAACATGGAGTTCTCCAAAGGGCTATGCATGCGTGCCCAAGCATCCTACTTACGCTATTTGAGAAGACTGATTCCTCTTGTAGAGCTATGCTATGTTGGAAGGTATTGGTGCGATCCAATTTCAGAAATAAGACTCCTCTCGAAGGCGCCTACGAATAGAAATTCATAAAACCACTTGCACTAAGGGGAATGTATAAAGGCATACGTGGCGCTAATTTGATTACTTGATACAGGTCCAATGGGTTAAAAGTTGGAAAGACCACAAACATGAGTTATCACAGGGTCGANATGGAGTTCTCCAAAGGGCTATGCATGCGTGCCCAAGCATCCTACTTACGCTATTTGAGAAGACTGATTCCTCTTGTAGAGCTATGCTATGTTGGAAGGTATTGGTGCGATCCAATTTCAGAAATAAGACTCCTCTCGAAGGCGCCTACGAATAGAAATTCATAAAGTCACTTGCACTAAGGGGAATGTATAAAGGCATACGTGGCGCTAATTTGATTACTTGATACAGGTCTAATAGGTTAAAAGTTGGAAAGACCACAAACATGAGTTATCACAGGGTCGACGATGATTAAATCGGCGGCCATTACATCAACAATCACGGGTACTGAAGTCGATGACTGTTTACATTCTCATTTTGAACAGAAGCAATATGACTATCCTCGTCATTTGTCGCTCAAGCCAAGTTTGTTGCAGATCTGGTCTGTAGATTGGCTGNATCCAATTTCAGAAATAAGACTCCTCTCGAAGGCGCCTACGAATAGAAATTCATAAAACCACTTGCACTAAGGGGAATGTATAAAGGCATACGTGGCGCTAATTTGATTACTTGATACAGGTCCAATGGGTTAAAAGTTGGAAAGACCACAAACATGAGTTATCACAGGGTCGACGATGATTAAATCGGCGGCCATTACATCAGCAATCACGGGCACTGAAGTCGATGACTGTTTACATTCTCATTTTGAGCAGAAGCAAAATGACTATCCTCGTCATTTGTCGCTCAAGCCAAGTTTGTTGCAGATCTGGTCTGTAGATTGGCTGAATGGATGGTTGGAAGGATTAACACCACTGGCAGTAAGAGCAGCTCACTTGCTGAAATGGGTCGTCTTTATTTGCGGCAGAAGAGATCTGAATGGCGGATTTCAGTAGTGAAGCGGAAATGGAAAAAAGGAAGTCGTTGGCAAACGTAATGATGAAAGACAAGCTGCGATGTCTGCAACAGTGAATGATTTCAGTGAAAAAATTTGGGTAGAATGTGTGTAATGAATGAGAGTGATGATGATGATGGTTCCAAGCAAATAAATGCGGAAATGCCGTATGCTGAGCTGAACTGATGGTAGGTGAAGCCAAATCACTATTTTAGAAGAGTACTGGGGAATACAAATGAACTGTTTTCATTCCTGCTCCTACCCGCCTTCGATTTGTCCCCTCTTTGGGGTCTGCGAGAGCACGACGTAGCAGCGGTCAAGCGAAGGGAAGAGGAGTGTAGTAAAATGACAATCACAGTAAGGATGACACAAACTCAAGCCCTCTTCGCAGAGGAGATTACGCGCCTGCCCACTATAGTGTGGTGGGCTGGCGACTGTGACGACAGCGCCAGTGCTCTTGGAGCTTCCACCTTCTCCTCTCGCGTGGGCCCTCCTTATAGCGTCTAAGCCACCCGTAAAGACAGCATTGAGCTTTAAAATACAAGAGTAATGTAGTACAGTGCAGTGTGAGGGAGTTTTGAAACTGAGAAGCGAGTGGTGACTGCAGTTGCAGAACGCAAAGGTCAAATAAAATTGGTTGACATCTGTGCCTCTCTTCTAAGTGAATACCGATGCCATCTAATTCTTTCGCAACTGATCATTTCGTAGTTAATCTCACTGACGCACGGTAACTCAACAACGTTGCCTTTCCTCACGCAGGCAGAAGGGCTCAAATTACTGCCACATCAACACTTGCACCACCACAATCTAGACAGTCGACCAAAGGACAATACCCTGGAATAGTTC
>LWMK02000242.1:0-16586 GCA_001693075.2 Taenia saginata | reverse complement strand
TCAAGGAACATAAAAGTGCTATAGTAGGATGAGTGCAGACAGCGTTCTTTCCACCCCTCCTGGTCGGTAGTAAGGAATAGATGCGCTAGGCGTATTGTAGCTCGACGTACCGTACGTACCAGTCTACCCCCGCATTACAAACGCATTGATATCGGAAGCAGCGAAGCAATACCTAGCATCAAAATCCCACTCCATGGAACAGNGCCACATCAACACTTGCACCACCACAATCTAGACAGTCGACCAAAGAACAATACCCTGGAATAGCTCAGCGCACCCTCGGCAGGGAGATAAACACATCATGCCAGTCAATCATACATCAGAATGAGGCTATTGCCACTAATGAAGGACTGAGCAATGCATTACAAATCAAGGAACATAAAAGTGCTATAGTAGGATGAGTGCAGACAGCGTTCTTTCCACCCCTCCTGGTCGGTAGTAAGGAATAGATGCGCTAGGCGTATTGTAGCTCGACGTACCGTACGTACCAGTCTACCCCCGCATTACAAACGCATTGATATCGGAAGCAGCGAAGCAATACCTAGCATCAAAATCCCACTCCATGGAACAGCTGCAGCTCCAGCACTGGTGGCCCGCAAATCAAAATGCAGTCAAATAACGGTCTCGAGAGCATGCTTTCTACCAAGCGATCGACTCTTAACTTAGCTTCCTGTCAACACTCATGGCTAGCTAAACCAGCATCACCTGCATCACATCCATGTGGTAATCGTAGCACCTTATCTTAGCCCACCAACTCAGAGGCGATCAAGAACAAACGAGCTGTTTCACTTCTAAGCGATCACAGAGGTGTTCAGTGGCGGCAGCACCTAATCCACCTCCAATTCATCAAAGACCACAAGGTCACTCATATAACACCACCGAATTAACTAACCTGCTCAAGTGATGTCCACTTTCCCTCATAAACAGACACTATGCCAGCCAGCACCGTCACAACAAATGTCTCGTCACGTCGCGAAACTAGGATGCCACAAACTCTGGGAAATCTCTTAGTCAACAATCTTGCGAGACACTACCATTGATTCCCCATGAGGCCGAGAATTAAGCCAAGCNCGTCACAACAAATGTCTCGTCACGTCGCGAAACTAGGATGCCACAAACTCTGGGAAATCTCTTAGTCAACAATCTTGCGAGACACTACCATTGATTCCCCATGAGGCCGAGAATTAAGCCAAGCGTGCGTAGTAAAAATGTAGACCGAGAACTTTACGTTAACTCGGCAGCAACAGTACTCAGCTTGATGACAATCTGATGGCCACTATTTCCTCTGCCAGCCATTACTACTGCAGGCCCTAGAATGCGACGTCATAGCCAAAATACTCTTAAAATCTCCCCTCTATATTGTCATATACCGCATGTTACGTCTTGTCACGACTTTACCAATCGACGCATTTATCAGTGACTTCGAATTTGGAACAATATTATTACACCTAATAGTCCCACTTCTGAGGGCGGGTCAGACGCTTCTAACACCAGTTAACTGACAGACCACATCATTATACCTAACTGCTTACAAATATCAATGATTTCGCAAAGGCATCGCAGAAGTAAATTTTTTTTAAATCTGGGTCAATCGTCACACTTCACCAGAGGAAAAGGCGCCGTCAGAAACACCTACATCCCACGGCTTCCGAAATCATGCGACACCAAAGGGTTGCTAGTGCAGTCTATTTGAATCCACCTCTGGCCTGACAGAAGCAGCGTCCACTTCTGCTTTAAGCAGTGGTCTTTACTGATTACATCCTTGTCCTTCTCCAACCGTGCTGACTATTTTAGCAGCTTGGAGAATAACGGCAGGTTGGCATGCGTTGTGCGGTGCCGAATAGTGCTTTTCCGATAGTTCTGAGCATTGTCAGAGTAGCATTTCTGCCACAGGAATGGACAGCATTGTTGCAAGCACTGCGCATCACTTGCGAAGCATGACCATAAATTTTAGTGGCATTCCACCGCTTCCCCTCTCGCTCTCCCTCCATCCCTCCCTACCTCCCTCCCTTCCTCCTTCCTCTCTTAGTAGCTCTTTGTCTTCCACCTCCTCCTCCTTCGTACCCACATCCATTACTTCCTTCCTTCCTTTCCTATGCTTCCTCCCATTCGCGTTCATCCGAACCTTCGGCTATGGCATAGACCACTGCAGCTGCCTTTGCCTCCTCCCCCTTCTTCGCACTTCTGGACAAGGCGACAAATTAACGTATCTGTTGGAATCGCATGAGCTTCATATCAGAAGTGACTGGCGAGTTCCCCTCCGCTCCCCCACTTCCCACTTCTCCCACATGAGTATCTTTCTGAGCTGCCTTGTTGTGGCAGACCTCTCCCCAGCTTCTTTTACAACCCTCCTGTTTTTTGGTTAGAATGAAACATTTTTCCCGTTAGTTGGAGCACCTCCCCACTTTGTCATCGACGGGATGGTGGTGTTAATTCGTAGTGAGTACTATTAGTATTAGTAGCAGAAGGGACAGCGTCATTGAGGAGTCATGGGTAGGTTCGCCTTAGTGGTGATAAAACAAGGCATCGTCCTCCTTCTCACCTTTACCAAACCAACACATCCACTTCTCCGTTGGCTTGAATTCCTTCACCATGTTGGAAACTAAAAGGAGGAAGGAGTCAACCACTGCTCATGCACTAACCACCTGTCTCGTCAACAACCACTAACTGCGATTTAAGAAGGCAAAATAAGAAGACACTTCCACTTCCATCTGTGGAGACGAATTGTGGAGCAACAGAACATTATCTCCCCGCACTCATCCATACATGCACACTGCAGTGGCCCATTTAGTCACCACCGAGGAAGACGAAAGGAGGTGGACGATAATAGTAGTAGTGGTTGGACAGAAGACAATTCTCTTCCAAGCATACCGGCCCACGTCATTCAACAATTTTTTGACGCACTGCATAATCTTTCCGCCTCGGCCGCTTCTAGCTTCGTCTTCCATGCTACCAGGCCATACTTCTCCATAGAGAGGGGGGTAGCAGAGTGACAAGGTGGATTGGGTATATTGCCTACATTGAGGTTGATTATAGGGCTAGCAGACCGTTGTTCATTTACCAATAGTCAAGAAAGGGCCTTTACTTAGAGAAAATTTTTGATTCTTGGGGTGTGATTAAAGGCTCTAAATGACCATTCTTAGTATTATGGGAATAATGCAAGCAAATTATAAAAATAATTAAAGTTTTAACCTTCAGACCTATTGCAATATCATTTCAAATGGGTACGTAGAGGTGATGTAAAAGAAAGTTGAAAGTCAAAAGACATAATAAAATGGCAGTATTGTTGGGTAGTAGAAGCTGCAAAGCCTGAAAACTTGAGGTTTGGAAGTCTGCGGTCCCTGAACTGGCTTTTGACTGAGCGTAGATGCGTTAAACTCGGACGCAGGCCAATAATGCACGAATGCAAATTGTACAAGGCTGGTCGGTAATCAAATACCTGGCTTCAGTTAACCCGTTGAGGTGATGTATAGCAAGTGTGATTTGATTGACGTTGGGCTTCCTACCAGAACACAGGGCACTGGAGATGAACTAATTCTATCTTAGGAGACAAGCACCTATTCCATCATCCTCACGCCATTTGCGGCGGCTTCAGTTAGTGTGGCAGTAGTCACTTGTTGCTCCTGCTAATGAATGCGCCTCTATAAAAAATGTGGCTTTACGTAAGCAATCATTAGCACAATCAATGATGAGCATTGGAAGCACTGTGTTGATAGCCGACCGTAGGAATGCATTTGCAGAGAATTTTTAGGGCAGTTTAACGAAACGAATGCACCCGTGCAATAAATTGCCTAATAGGTTGAATATTTTGTCTGCTTTACCCCAATTCAAGCGACGGATGTAGCAGTAGCTACGAGGTTGTTAAAAGGGGCACAGGATGCAGGAACCGTAGCACGAATCCGACCAAGACCTATTCCAAACAATCCACATGCTTCTTTTACTAATGTCAATCCAGTTTCTTTTGCCTTTCATGTTTAATCCCTCTTCTCCCTACTGTTTCATTACCAATACCTCGGGCGATTTTACCTTCGTGTTTGCCGATAACAACATTCAGCTCAAAAGGATTTGCCAACGACCAGCTGGTAGGATAAACGGATTCTATTTAAAGCTAGGAGTGACGATAATGCCGACAACAAATAAAAAGACCTACAGCTAAAAGTTACATTTTCAGGTGCTTAGGGCTTTATACCAGTAGATAATTTCACCGTAGCTGTGATTTTGTACACCTTTAATGCCACAGACGCTTCAAAGTCCTGTGATTAAGCGCAAGGCAAATGTAGCAAAAAAGGTATCCAGTCTGCCAAATACGCCATAAAAAGTAAATATTTCTCTGCATCTGCCATTACCAAAATAAATAAGGGAATATACTACTTGATTCAGCTATTTGAATGTTACCATTAAACCCATCGAATGCATGCAAGGATTATGAAGCTGTGCAAATGAGAGCAAACGATATTTTGTGATGCGTTTAAAATAAAGAATTATTGATTCTGCAAGTAAATTTGGAATGCTCAAGCAAAAGCATCAAGCAAATTAAAGCCGGAATCTTTCCAATTATGAGGACTCTTCGAAGTTCATTCACATCAAAGCTCAGCTCCTCTAGGGCCTAGCAAATCCGGATCGAGTCCTAGTGACCAATGGGTCATAACTGCCCAAATCAATGAGATTCAACTATTTAGAATGAAAGCGCTGATCTTGATTTATAATTCATCGCCTTGGACTCATCGTCGCGTTCCCACATGCACTTCATCAACTTTTATGCTACTATTGTGATGGCCAAGAACAGGTTTGTCAAGATCTCCGCACCATCATGAGTCAGATACTTTCCTGCAATTCTACCATCCTGCAATCCTTTTGGCATCTTTTCAGACTTTTCTATAGAAGGAATACTGAAATCGTCACCTACTACACGAGTGTCTCCACAGCCACCCGGTTCCAATGCTGAGGATGACGTTAGGCATGATTGTGATCCTAGCCACTCCACCTCCTTTGAATTGCCTTCGACAGGCTCATCAACAACACCTTCAGCAGCATCAAATTGTTCAGCTTCCCAAATAAATCCAATCGATGTGTCGTGGCTATTACAAAGTGAATGCGGATTCAAGGGGCAGATTCCGGTATCAGATTATACCACGCTTTCTTCTTCCTGCCATCAACCTCATCACCTACTTCCTCCACAATTCGAATAGACACGTTTCCACAGTCTTGTAGCCCACCCATCTGTTCTGGTGCTATTGTGCCCCATTATCTCCCTTGCTCCTCTTCACCAAGGCTACGCGGTGGGATTGGGCTGTTGACCTCGGGTTACCCCCATTGCTGTTCCCACTTGCATTCACAAACACTCCTCAACATGCTAGACACTAGCACAAGCACAAGTCTTACCGAACCTATTGTTGATGCATTCAAGTTTTCCACCAGCAGAGTCGCAGGAAGCAATAATGATACTGGGGCCAACGAGAGCAGCGTAACTGGCAATGGAGCTAACTTCTCGTCAGTTCCTGATGGGGTGGACAATAAAAGGGTGAACAAGGAAGAGCGAAGGATTTGGCAATGCCCAGAGGGTAAGAAAACATACGATAGCTCTGCTTCTCTGCGAATGCATTTGCAAAGTCACTCACGCTCTTGGAAATGTCACTTTTGTGATAAGGCGTTCTCTCGCAAGTGGATTCTTGTGGCCCACGAGCAGAGACACACAGGCGAAAGGCCCGTCGTCTGTCCCGTCTGTCAGCACACCTTTACTGATCGGTCAATCATGCGAAAGCACATGTGGACACACAGGGTGGTAAAGCACTGTCACCACACTCACTGTTCATAGTTGTTTGCAAGCTGTAGCCGAATCATCGGACAAATGGGAACGTGTTAACCTTCCGCTCTTGTAGCAATCTTCGTTGATGATGATGCTCTCGCCTCTTGAATTGTCAGCACAATGTGCAGTCCCAATACAATCTACTCAATCTCCTGAGATGAAGTGTTGGAGTTACTTTTATGCCAAATATGTGCATTGATCGCATCAAAGACACCATGACATATTTTCGAGCATTTGTTTTTGCGTGTCCACCTTGTGCTCATTTGTCAGAGTAAAAGAAATCCCATTTAATACAGCCTTTTCCGTCTTACTTTGATCAACACTGGCTAGTGGTTACTTGAGTATCCACGAAAATTACTAGGCGAAATGATAATATCACACCGGTCTTTTGAAGTGTTCAACTAAATAAGTCGTTACCAATGTTCCTTTTACCACAGTTACTTGTATACCAAGTTGGAGCCTATAACTTAACAGAGGATTTGGACTGTGCAAGATGGTGTAGGGTTTTAAAAAGTCCCACTTTGAATGTATAAAGTAGTGGACATGGTATTACAAGTCACTCATATCGACTCGACCATGAAGGCACAAAAGCGACTGCTGTTTATGAGCAAATCATCCAAAATGCATGTTTTGCCTCTAAGGGTATTGAGCCAAATGAAATCAAACTTTGGGGCGATTTAAGGTCAATGAATTCGTTTGCTGTCGTTACCACCCTTTCAAAAATTGTTACCATATATTAATCAGTGGCAGGCCTAATGACTTCCGTTGTTCGATTTTGCTATCCCAGAGTTGACGTGGTTGGCAACGTCTGGCTTTTTCATTCCATTGCATTAAAATGCCTGCTGTGGCGCTCTGTGATGCAGCTAGTTAGAAATTTTTCAATAACTCATATTGCGGCATTGACACTCTCATTTTGTTTTGCAGCCAAAATTTGATCAGCTGGTCGGCAGTTGAGAAGGGCAAGCTCCACAATTAGAGCTGCTTTCGACTTCGCTCAGTACACAAGCCAAGTGCCAAATGGGGTTCGTGATTTAATTGAACACCGGATCACTAAGCAAGCAAAATTTTGCGCAGATAGCAAAAAAGAGAACAATACTTTAATGAATTTTAGACACAACTTTTGGATTATCGCAGCCGTGTTCTGTTCCCTCAAACGGAAACTGAGACTTAGCATCTGTCTCACAGATGTCTTATCGTCAGTCCCCCTCTGCGTGACAAGAGTGGGCATCATATCGAATTCGGATGTGAGGAAATGTTCGTGGTACTTCGAATGAGGATCCCACAAACGTTAGCTGACACGTTAGCTAAGAAGTTTAGTTTGGAGAATCCAATGATTTCACACCTTTTTAACTCCGAGATTAAGACGTCATAAGGAAGAATTCCCCTCCCAATGTTTGGAAAAATGTCTAAACATAGTTAAGGTCAACTCTATTTTATGCAGATAGCAAAAAAGAGAATAATGCTTTAATGAATTTCGGACACAACTTTTAGGTTATCGCAGCCGTGTTCCGTGCCCTCAAACGGAAACTGAGACTTAGCATCTGTCTCACAGATGTCTTATCGTCAGCTCCCCTCCGCGTGACAAGAGTGGACATCATATCGAATTCGGATGTGAGGAAATGTTCGTGGTTCTTCGAATGAGGATCCCACAAACGTTAGCTGACACGTTAGCTAAGAAGTTTACGTTTGGAGAATTCAACGATTTCACACGTTTTAACTCCGAGAATAAGACGTCATAAGGAAGAATTCCCTCCGCAATGTTTGAAAAAATGTCTAAACATAGTTAAGGTCAACTCACCATTGAATAGCCAACCGGACTAGTCTTCTTAGTAGTAGTTCCATTAGCAAATGAGCACGCGCTTCAAGCTTGTTTTATTGGGGCAAAAAGATGACATGTTCAAGGTCAGACAAAGACTGAGTGTGCACTTGTGCTCCCGTGTATGTCAGCGCAGGTCGGTGTTTCCATACCACAGGTCGCGCCAACCAGAAATAATGGCGCAAGTGCATCACACTGGGATCCACTAATTAATCTTAATACGCCTCAGAGTAGCCGACTTAAAAAAATGATTGCGTCTGCAGTGCGGCGAAATGAGGAGGCGGTATTGTTTCCTTGGGTCTAAATCAACCACGTTACGTGTTGTAAGTTAAACAGCCACAACCGTTATATAAGCGCATTTCGATTGGTATTCAGCCTATTTTCAAGGCAACTTTAGCCAGACTATTGATAAATCCAATAAGCCTAACTACTGTCATGACAGAGCTTACTTTTTTGTTGCAAAGTTAGGTGATGTCATGACATTCTATATCGTTGACTGCTGTTGAGGTTCATTTCAATGCAGTCGTGTGCGCTTCTTTTGATTAGGATTAAAAATGCACTCATTTCAATTGCAGCTAATTCTTGCTGCAGTTGGATGATAAAAACCATAGAGGAAAGACCAACGTTCCAGCTAGCTCTACCCTAGTAAAAATAGGATGTGCTCAACACATGTTCACCGCGTTTGAATTCATTAATTCTGTATTTAAGTGGCAACGTTTTTTTGACATGCAAGAGCCTTTATAGTAGTCTTTGCTCGCAGTGGTCCGCGTAGATGATTGGGTCAATGCTTGCACTCAATTAGCAATCTACAAATTTTACTTCACAATACTTGATGGCAAGTCGGTTTTTGTTAATGTCCTTATTTTACGACGGTCCCTTCCTGTTCATAACTTAGCCGTACCTCTTCTCATGTGCTGGGCGTCAGAGTGCTTTGCCTTGACAGCTGCAATTCTTATCGGCAAGTACCAAAATTTCATTAGCAGAGTTTCTTTACCATGGAAACCACCACCACCACCACAAAATCAAGCCCAGTTGCAGCTTGACAGCCCCATTCCCCGTTGGAGTTGACAGGCGTAGGGCCAAGTCAAGCCTTTCTACTCGTTTTTACCCCCAGCGCATATATTATCCGGCGTGTTGATTGTGTGATGTTCGCGAACCTGATCTTAATCTTAACAAGAGGCAGCAACTTGCTTTATAACTCATTAAACGCATCCAAGAATTTTTAAACAGTGCCAGAACCCACAAAATGTAACCACAAAAGCCAGTGTCGAAATCGACTACCTCAACAACTAGCACTTATGTTCTCAACTCTTCATTATACCACCGGCAGGGTACAAGCTCAGAATCGACACACACGTGCAAACAGAGGAATGAAAGGTACGCAAAGCTACATGACTCTAGTGAGCATTAGGGCAGAGAGTTCTCTCTTCCTTCCCCTTGCCTGCCGTCTCCTGCTTGTCACTTCCAGGGGTCAGAGAGTTCTCTCTTCCTTCCCCTTGCCTGCCGTCTCCTGCTTGTCACTTCCAGGGGTCACAGTTTCAGTGACAGTCACTAAAAGGGTGTAAGAAAGGGAATGGAATAGATAAGCAAGGCAGTTATAGAGGCAATTAAGCGGGACAGATAAATAGATGAACCCGTAAATATGAAATAATGCTCACAGATGGCTAGAAGTTGTCATGGAAATGGGATGAGGTGAAGGAATATCTGATAGTCTCCTGTCACTGACATCACGGGTGGTTGAAATGTTAATGGATGCAGCCATGGTTCGACGTAAGGTATGGAATGGTTAGATTTCAACCTCCACCGTGCCTGAGATCAGGGTTCCACTCAAAAAGTAAATGACCGAAATAAATCAATCAAATACTTTGACAGAAAGAAAAGGGAGGGTGAAGAAATAATGTGAAATGCGACAGACTTACAAGCTTCCGAGTAAACAGTGGGCCAAAACAATCCCAAAGCACCAACGCAATTTGCACGATTTCACCTAACCTCCTGCATCTACAAAAGCAATGCAGTTCGAGTCCAAACTGGTGGGCATTTTGCTAACCTCTACTCCGATTCCGTCAACGATGGGCTCATTCCATGGATCGAAGGAGCTCATCGACTGTATTCGTGTCCGAGTCTGAGGAAAGCACGCAGCAGGAGGTGAAGTAGACGTTGCTGAAAAGAATTGTTTATCGATTTGCAGAATGCAGGCATGGGCGGTGTTACAGGATAATTCACCTATTAAACGGAGCTTGATCTATCCGACTTGGGAGGTGAGGTTGTCATTCACAATCACAATGATGTAATCAAAGAGAAACACTCACTCATGCAGTAATTTCTACAAGAACTTCACGTACATTACTAAAGAATACTTTTATTAACAATGCGGGGACTTGGTGAACTAGAATGGCTTAAAACACTAGAACGTCGTATGATTGCTCATGCTTAGTTGCCTTTGACTTCATGCTTATGTCAGCGGAACCCAATCATGCCAGCAATGCCTTTAGCAGAGCAATACCACTATCGCCTGGTTATTGTTTTTAAAAGATCTTCAGTGGTGGAGCATTTTTGAAGTTAACGTAAGGGAAGTATTGGTAGGAGCATTAACAACGTCAGAACCAGAATACAGCAGAACTCTAGTGTCCTCCATGGGGTGAAGTGAGACCAGCATCACCATCGCCAACATCATTGATCCTGCAATAAGTGATGGGTACGTCTCCCACAATATGCAGATGAAACTAAGAAATATGTCTCCTCTCCACTCCACAACAGCCTGCTATTGTTGAGGCACTGTTTTTCATCCCAGCGCCTGCTCAACGTTGTCTTCCTTCCCCTTCTTACCTCGTACGCTTTCACAAGCACAATGAGGTGCTGAAGCATCATCATACGCTCCAAATCAGGGATAGAAAACGAGAGCCAGCCAAACCTATCCACCATGGATCAATTGACACATGTATGCAACTTGCAGTAAGCAAACGCTATACCACCATAATTAACCGGCTTCCTCAGTGTACACGAGTAAGATATGGGCCATTTTATGTCACTCTTGCCGGTAGAAGACATAAATGAATGAACATAACGGCATATCCAAGCATAAAGTCCCTCTATTTTGCACCCCAAGTGCTCAAGGTCTTTCACATTTACTACTGATGGTGGCTTCACGCACACCATCAGAGGCAATGTGACAGCGAAAAATTGTGTTAAGAAGAGCAAATGAGTGATAAAAAGCGATTTAGTCATTACTTCGCGGTAGCTTGTCTCACGTAAAAGATATTTGCTGATTCGAGGACAATAGCCATATGATTTTGAGAAGCACATTTTTACTAAACAGGGCACCTTCGTTCAGATACAGTCGCTTTGCATACTCAATGCGTTCGCGTTAAACATTCATTGTCAGGCTGCATCCACAAGAAATTAGGTTTATAATGCAATAAAGCTTAGTAAATGCAAATAAATTTCGTTTTTTGCAAAGCAAATGAGAAATAATAGCAAATTTGATTCTGACGCGTCTAGCTTTTTCAAAGCTCCCGTCTATGTTGGCCTCCGGGTGTGCGACAATATGACTGAAGTTCCCTTTATGTCTCACTACAAAACGTGGGTATCTGTGATAACAAATAAGCTGCCGAAATTATTCGTGACATATAAGGGAGTTAATACTAATAACATGGATGACTTGCACTGCTCTTCCTTAATCATTGTCGAAGTCATCAATTGGGGTGAAATGGTAATCAAGCAAAATCTTAATTCACATTGAATAAACTTGCCGCATCTGCAAGCGTCACAACTAACGCCCTATGTTGCAAGGCAATCTTTGTAGCACATTAGGTTTTTCCGTTTACCGCCTTCCTAGTTGTAGGGCAAATAGGTTAACTCCGTCAAATACCTCAACCGTTTAGTCACATTACTTAGCTGGTGATATCAAATTAGGTGCACTGTTCGTTTTAGTGCTCCCTCATTCACTGACACAAATATCGCTTCCAAGTAATGCAAACAAATGCCAAAGACAAAGGGCAGTACCTCAATAAGACGCCCCTATCCTTATAATTATGCCACTCTTTGACAGCGATGTCGATTTCCAAAGATTGCATGCCTACAATGCATTACACAAAGGTGACATGATAGTCATTCCGATGTGGTGTCGCCCAAATAAGCGACGCTTAATGCTAGACAGTGTGTTGATACAAAGCCGCCATGTGGGTAAATAATATTAAATGCTTCTACGGTATTAAAATTTATAGGAAAATCATAAAAGCAAAGCACATTCTGCTTTGAAGATGACGCTTCATTTCTGCCTCATTTTGCATGTGACTGAACTTTTGGACGATGCGGAGAAGGGAGAGGGCAGCAAGTTGAGGGGCAATATTGAAACCTCTCCAGCACAGATACAAAAGCATTTATTAAAAAGTAGTATTTGCCGCTCTTTTTAGTCAATTGGATTATTCATGCGTCTTTTCAAACCAGGTCATGAGTAGTTAGTGTTGCCAGCACTCACCCATCGTTTAATGCATACCGTTGTGGAATTCAGAAAACTAGTGTTTTTTGCTTGAACTTGCTAAGCAGAAACTCGTCAGATGCACACATCAAGGGCATCAAAATACACACTTATTCGCAGGCAGAAAACAGCTGAATCACCACTGATGATTTACCTACTTAATCTCCCCTGCCACCACGTCACTGGTGTATCCATCCGGCAATAGTGGTAGTAAATATTACTTCATTATCCGAGCTGCTGTTCTCCTTATTTGGTATCTACAGTTCATTTTCATTATAGATTTGATATAACATGTAGGAATCGTAAAATGTTTCATGTGTGCACATCAACATATATGTACAAGCCTAGATGCTAGAGAATTTGATCATTAGTCACAGATTTAATCACGTAACCTCACCTAATCAGTGCTCCTAACGATATCCTTTTACACTCCCCAGAGTGCACAGAGATCCCACCTGAAATCAAGCTTCCATATATCGCACTTTCATCTTCTCTTAGGGCTTTGAATTAAGGACATAGGAAGGAAAAATAAAACTCACAATCACTCTCGACCTCTACCTTGAGAGATGACATGCCGTCCGGGTAAACATAACTCCTCTGTCCACTTACTGCTGATCAAGTTAATTCTGGCAGGGATGCAGCATCCTTACTCTTGTTCTCTCCAGTGCAACCTTTCTTAGAGTGCTGTGGATAAATGGACGCTATATAAAGGTGCATTCTTCAAATTTAAATTGTTGAGCTAATTTCTGAGCAACATTTCTTAACAGGAGTACAAAAGGTAATACTAATGATACCAATAACCACAGGAGAAGTTTTCGTCTTCGAGATAAATTACACAAATGCGTATAAGCAAGACGGGATCATGTACCGCGGAATACTGCGCACTACTTATGCTCCCTAGCAATAATCAGTTCACCAGTTGTTTCTGCCTTTATCGCCAGTACATTATGCAAAACATTTCAAGCAACTCTAAAGCTAAGTGAACGAGGATTGTTTGACTATGTTCACTGAGTAAGAATTTTTTCGCTTCTTACCTACAGACACATTGACTGATCGCAAAGCGGCAGGAAAGGCTTTAACACCGCCGAAATTCTACGTCAGCGAAGTGGGTCCTTCCTCCATTCAATTAAGTTGGGATAGTCGGAGTTTGGCTGAATCCCACCCACGTCGTGTCCAAGTGACTGCAATAGCCAGTCCCTCTAAACTCAAACTTGATCAACAGGTCAACTTTACAGATGGAGCATTTTTGTTTGTCGATCTGATACCCAGCACATTATACACTCCTCTAGCGGAAGTTATCGGAGACGGGGGCATAATTTCACTTACAATGGCAGCATAAGAACGCTTCACATCGGTGAGTTACCACTTGCAATAATGCAGTGCGCAACTTCACATCGAAGGATAATGCCTACTAAAATTTATCCGTAATGGCGTTCCGCCTGTCACAGCATTCTAAAACTCACCACCATGAGGCTGTTGTCAGTCTTCGCTACCACGCAGTTCACATTTGAGCTGCGTGAGCATTTGTGTGATATGACTGAACCACTACGCATATTTTGATGCATTAGTGGAAGTGCTTGTGAATGGAGGCAGGATTTACCTACAGCACATGCATACAAGCACTGCCCAGTGGTAAGTCTTGCCTGTGAATATGATGCGCAACTCCACGTGGAAGGATTGTACCTACCTGTATTTATCCACAGAGATTCTTATAAACTCACACATTGAAAAACTCATTGTGTGACCAAAACCATGAGGCAGTTACTAGTAATTGTTGTGCCACAGTTGAAATTTAGCCGAGTTCAGGGTTCGCATGAGATTTATGTTTGGACATCCAGTTTGCACAGGCGGGGAACTAAAAGTCCTGACCACTAGTGCACCTGCCTCAACTTCCGCAGGGGAGGAAAGAAAAACCCTGACCACTAGGGGATTTACCTAAACTTCCGCAGACGAAAGAACAACCCCAACCACAAGTGGGTCTGCCTTAAATTTCGCAAGCTCTGGGGTCGTTTTCACTTGCCTGGTGGTAGTTCTTGCCTGAACACTTGCGTAAGTCAGTCTGAATCACCCATAATTTCCTTTATATGGAACATCGTGACGCATGGCAACCCTTTCCTACCATAGGGTTCCACGTTATCGGGATCGCACAATTTGTCACCCATTCAGATTTTATTAACAATCGCATGATTGCCCTTTGTGACAATGTCTTGAGTGACAAATAATGGACGGTATCATGTTTGCCATATTTTTCTCATTAATTGTTTTATTCTACGAATCAAGGGATCTGTACTCCTATTCAGTGCTTTTTAATGACACGGTTAGAATTCGGGTGTCTTAACTTATCAGCAGACTGCTGGCTACAATGCAAAAGAGACTTAACACCTACGCAACTGTTTATTTTCTCCAGCAATATAGGGCATTGCGATTACGAATGTGATTGCAACCTGAATGTGCAGCTGCTATATGCTGTAAGCGCAGAGATTTCGAGCATTTTAGCACAAGATGAATTAATGGATGGGAGTCTGTATAATGAAAGTGGCATCCAACCGTCCAGCCATCGGGAAAGTTAAACTATCCGTCGCAGCAGAATCAGTGTGTCTGTGGTTAGATTACATTGTTTAGCAGATTTGAGGACTTACTTATTCCACAACATAAGGTGGGGTTAATCGGTGCGTAGGATGGATCGCGACTGGTTTTTGCCATCTGAGCATGTTATCACCTATCGTACTTATGAGTGCCTTTTGTTCCATTCACCAATTTAGTGAATTGGCGTATTGGAAGTCCCCATATTCTTGCCAACTTTCATTTGTCAAGCTTTAACTAACATGAATGCCGAGTTGCTGTGATCACTTATGTGCGAGACTGCAGGATTGATGTGGACATCATTAATGGAATTACCGCTGTAGAACTTGTTAATTGTGAGTAGAGGAGCAAAATATAATTGTTGGCATTGAACCTAGGTACTTAAGTTCATTTGATCTCCATACCCATGGACTTGTCCATATCACACCTGACTTCTGCTTAAGGGCGGGTAGCCTCACAGTTTAGTGTTGTAGCAGAAACGCTGATCAGATTAGCATCGAATAAATTGTTGTGCATATACCTCCGATGGTGTGGTCAGTCTCACGTTGACTGAATTCTCCAGACATTTAGTGAATGTGTGGACGGCTTCAAAGGTACCAAATCCATGCCTGACGATCCAGGTTAGTTCAGGTCAAAACTTAACACGGAGATGCCCATCTGACATCTGTGACACCGCGGCTGCTAGTCAACATTTACCCCGATAAAGAAAGCGCCGATGCATAAGCACATAAGTTGGCAGGATGCATGGATGCTGGGTATCGTACGAATCGAATCAAAACTTTAAAATGACTCTAGCATTAAAATATCTCACACATCACCTTACTTGTTCGTCCATCTATCCACTTTGTCATTGGTCCAGTCAATTTGGCTCATTACTTTCAAGTCTGCCTCACTTATTTGACTTGAAGTGGGCACCCGCAAAATCACTTCAACTTAGGTGTCTGCTTCGATTGCGCACAAAGGATGCAGCGCCATCTCACTCGTAATGGGAAGATGTTTAATGAATTGCAAGCAACTGTGTCATGATGCATGTCTGGAAGACCTCGAAAAATAGGAGACATGAGAAGATTGTGGACAGGCCGCCCTTTAAAACACATGCAGACCTAATACAGAGCTCAAGTGCCCCATTTTGTGGTACTGGTATAAAATCTTGCCCTTAAAGTCAGTAATACACATCGCAACTCTTCAATTTCGCTCAAATAGAAATGATTATTCCGTCAATAATTTAAGGTTTGAGATGTAGAACGATGAAAAACATGCGCGCTTATCGTGTCCTTACCTATTTTAGCACATTCATTAACGGGCTTCGATTTGTAGCCCCAATGAACTGCCATTTTACAACTCTGTATCGACATGCTACATCAAGTGTGGACTTTGCAAAAGAGTGTAAGTTCTGGTCCATTAATACTTTCCAATGAAACACAGCAGCTGTATGGAAAAGCACAGAGGATTGAAGGAAGGCGAGGGAGTAATGGAGCCTACTGTGGTCATATTAGTAGCAGATAGATTGTGGAGGAGGGGCAAGCACAAAGAGAGCTCAGACGTGAGAGGTGAGGACATAAGTGTTAGTAAGGACGAGATTGGTTTTTGTGTGCAAGGAAAAGGGGGGAAAAGAATAGGCCTGTGAAAATGCATGGGCTATTTGAGTGGTAGGTTGAGGCAAGTGTGAGTGCNCGAGATTGGTTTTTGTGTGCAAGGAAAAGGGGGGAAAAGAATAGGCCTGTGAAAATGCATGGGCTATTTGAGTGGTAGGTTGAGGCAAGTGTGAGTGCGTCAGGCGCTTAGAAAGAGAAAAATGTGTTTTTGCTATGCGCAAATGCGAGTGTGAACACATTCTTGTTTGATGCTAGGGGCAGAAACGCTGCTGATATTCGACAAATTATTTATTTGTCAGCCTTATAAAT
>LWMK02000241.1:79234-97594 GCA_001693075.2 Taenia saginata | reverse complement strand
TTTAAATAAATCGACTCTGTGTGGACGATGTACACGCGTGGTGATCTGCACCAATCCCGCACTACTTATGCATTTATAGTAGAGTGCTTCATCCTCGCTCTTCATTCAGCACAGCCATTCTCTACCCCTTCCACTGGAGTACTTTGTTTGCTTAACACCCAGTTTCGGATGCGACCACTTTGATGGCCAGTATAACTTTACATGGATCTTCTCGTATACCCATAGCCAAACGCATGAAACCGTCTGGACGGTAAAACGGATAAGGTAGTAATAGCTTGAGTATTCACTAAAAAAATCCCATACAATTACTCTTTGTTTCTTTTGTTGTGCTGAATGCCAACTATCCACTTGTGACAGCAATTAGCAAAATCGGTTTCAGTGCAGTAGTTGAGAGTTGTGTCACATATTCGTGAATCCGCTCAGCAGTGCAATATGTGCAACATAATGCCAATATTTTTTTCTTTACTTGATAGATGGCGTAGCTGTGTAACCACACTAACTTACGTTGGCTTCACTGTCCCCATGCACACCTATGCAGTCATTACCGTTTCCTTCTGACGTCCAGTCAATGGAAGCACAAGGACAGGAAAGTGAGGAATTGAAATGCCCACATTAATCGTGAAAACAAGGTGTTAATGCGATTAAAGCTCTATTCGATTCATACAATCATGCTATAGGGTGAGAAGAATGGGGATCAGGTAGCGGAAGGCACAGGAACTAAATAATGGGGATTGGCTCCCAACCATGGAGACAGCAGAACAATCGCCATTGTCCTTCACGACTTCCTTTGATTCTGGGTTGAGATTTTGGCTCTGGAAGCGTTGAAAGGAGACACAGAGGAGCAATGAGGTGGCAATACTGTGGAAGAAGAGGGAAGAGAGTGTTTCAGCACGAGTCGCTTACGGGATCGTTGTGCAACCCACTCGTGCCACCACTGCTCAGCCAAAATAAGGCAAAAAACCATGCCGACGTAGATTATGCGCAAAAGCGACAACAACAATCATGTCACCGCTATTAGCTCGAAACAAGAGACAGGTCGCCTTGAAAATGAGCAACATTGCTACAGCACAAAAGCATGAACCAAGTCTTGAGCTGGAGCTACTATGCAACACGTACAATGCGAGTTGAGGATGGGACCGAAGACAGTGAGACCAGTGACCATCGCAACCTCCTCGTCGGGTAGCGAGTGAACCGCAAAGCTGGTTGAGTCTGGACCCACTGAGGTGGAGGACAGCATTGCTACGAATAGTGAATTACGTGCCCGCCTCGACACCTGTATCCCCACTGAGAGCTTTCGGTGGTCCCTCAGTGAGACAGCCGCACCTGACAGATCTGCAAGGCAGCATCATTGTTAGCAAGTGGAAGGCGAGTGAAGAGGAGAGGGCAAATCACTGGCACACTCACAGTTGACAGTGGCCTCGAACAATCGCATTACTGTAATTCAGCAACGCCACGCCTAGGTAAGCGCGCAAAGAAATTTACACAAAACACCCTCCTCTCAGACAGCATCATTACAACGTCACTGAAATGTCAAAATTGTAATGCGGATGGTGCATCGATCAGTGGCGTGAAGGCAGTGATTTGAAATTCGCGTGCGTGCGCGCGTGTGTGTGTGCGTGACAGCGTTTAATCAATCACTGGAGCGTGCAAGACACGGCTGATGCGGATGGCGAGGTAGGACTTTGTGGCCAATCTGGGCAAAGTGGGACGCGGACACAAATGCTAGAGGACTTTTGTACTTCATGGGTAAGGTTTGTAGGATGAGGGATGTGAGGAAACAGAAAATTTGAAGATGATCAGACACGAGATCGTACCCATTTGCGAACTGTTCTTGCAACACACAGTAATGCCATCTAACAGTCCCCAACGAAGGAGTGTGGATCAATTCTCAGCATTTGGACTGGAGGTTTTGCTCTGGCAAAACATTACGCCAGTCAGTAACGGGAGAACAAGTCACTTTCATCAGTGGTCACTTTCAGTGGACCATAGGTGAAAAACCGATGTGACAGACGACTTAAACCATCAAGTCATAATTAAGACCACGTATTCCTAACACCCTTGGAAGGCATATTCATTCCCATGTGCAATTAATTGCCTCAAAGAAGTTATCAACTACTGACAAGGAAGTTAACGTCGTCTCCTTTCCGCTTCACTTGACAAAGGGTGGACATAACGTAACTATTTCACTGGTTTTTAATGGACAATGACGTGGATCAAGCACCTGACCCACAGTCATGGCAAAAACCCAGGCTAAACCACAAAACTGATGTCGCACATTAAATTATGAAGTGAGAAGTGCATCTCCTTCCAACTAGGCCATTGGAATTCGTCCATCTTCAACGTGTCAGTCCTGATTTTAAATAAAATGGCAACTAGGAGTTGGTCCAGAAGAGTCGCGAAATCCACACAGCAAGGAAGGTGAGCATGCAGAACTCCTGTTAAAACACAGCCTAATTTAAACCATTCTGTCGATTCACAGCACCACAGAGTCAAGAGCCAAACTACCAAGGACGTAATACATACGCTTCTTTGGCGAGAAAGAAGATTTAATTGATAAAACGTAGAGAAATTGGGTAACGTCATTTTAAATTTAAGGAGAAAACCAGTCACCAAACCAAAACGCAAGGCCCTGGTTGAAGTGAAATATCACAGTAAGAAATCACCGACACTAGCGCTGGTAGTAATGAAGGGAGGGTGTGCCAAACATTGCCGTCATCAACACCTCCAAGTCCTATCGTCAGTGATGAGAGTGGATAAATCTAACAATCTGGGCTCATATCAACAGTAGGCCAAGTTCACTTGAGACCGCAAACAGCCTATCATGCTCCCAAATGAACCTGAAGATAGAATTCTGATCGAACTTAACAAAGTGCCACCGGAAGTAAGCATCACATCGGAGACCCTAGACCTACTCTCCGCTCGTGCGAGAACTGAACAGATTTCGTGTAAAAGGCTAAAGACAACTGCCACGAGGGGAAGCGAAATAACCTTTTGTACAGACCCAAAACTAGACAAGCAAAACTGTGCATGGCCAAATCACTGTGCAAAAAAGACTTAAATATCGCAGAATATGCCTCACCTTTCACCAACTAAAAGGCGCAAAGCGAGATGAACAACCAAGAAGCACAATATCCTCTTGGCGACTTTCCTTTTTAAAAACTGCACGGCCATTTCGCGGCACATGATTTAGTGCCACCCCATTTATAACAGGCTGCTAAGGAATACATTTCACACATGCGCAACGCAACTGACAAATATGCCAGGGAACATAAAAATCGTTTTACCAGTTCAGATTTAATCAGTTATAGGATCAAAAGTCAGAAAAATTGTAAGAAAAACAAAACTCACATAGGTGAAGCGGCGTCTCCATAGCCCAGTTAAGCCAACTCCACGGCGAATTCGGGATCCAAACAGGTAGTTAGTCTTCCCAACAGCGACTGTTCACATGTGTTCTGCCGCATAGATGACCGAATCGCAGCAAGGAACACGGACCATCTGGATACCAAAGGCAGAGACCGACGAGTTTCTCCGCGAGTTGGGACGCATCAAGTGGGCGAAGACCAGAGGTGGGACGTAGTCGCCGATTCTCGCTACAACGTATGTTAGTCTTCAGTTAGCTAAAAGCCACTCTGATGACTGAATACAAGTGGCTTGGGTTTAACCGCTTCGTGCAAGTGTAGACACACTGGTAAACAACATAACCACAGAGAAACATAAGCCAAGCACTTAACACGCACAAGAGCAGTGCACAACACAAATGACACCCACAAAGAGACAAGAAGGAGTGTATCACAGCTCACTTACTGCCTCAAACACCTTTTAATTTTGATTTGTATACGCATTCATGAACTTTAAGTCAGCTCATAGTANGGAATGTATTCCAGCTCACTTACTACCTTAAACACCTTCTAATTTTGATTTGTATACGCATTCATGAACTACAAGTCAGCCCATAGTAAGTTCCGCAAACGCACAAAAGAATCCACTTTCACCGTCATCCATGGCAAACGAGAATAGCTGCCCANAAGAATCCACTTTCATCACCATCCATGGCAAACGAGAATAGCTGCCCATCTCGCAACGCAACCGATAAATATGCTAGGGAACTTAAAAATCGTTTTTGTCAGTTCAGATTTAATCAGTTATAGGATCAAAATTCAGAAAAATTGAAAAAAAATAGGACTCACATAGGTGAAGCGACGTCTCCATAGCCCAGTTAAGCCAACTCCACAGCGAATTCGGGGTCCAAACAGGCAGTTAGTCTTCCCAACAGCGACTGTTCACATGTGTTCTGCCGCATCGATGACCGAATTGCAACAAGGAACACAGACCTTCTGGATACCAAAGGCAGAGACTGACGAGTTTCTCCGAGAGTTGGGACGCATCAAGTGGGCGAAGACCAGAGGTAGGACGTAGTCACCGATCCTCGCTACAACGTATGTTAGTCTTCAGTTAGCTAAAAGCCACTCTGATGACTGAATACAAGTGGCTTGGGTTTAACCACCTCGTGCAAGTGCAGACACATTGGTAAACAACATAGCCACAGAGAAACATAAGCCAAGCACCTAAAACGCACAAAATCAGTGCGAAACACAAATGACACCCACTAAGAGACAAGAAGGAATGTATCTCAGCTCACTTACTGCCTCAAACACCTTTTAATTTTGATTTGTATACGCATTCATGAACTACAAGTCAGCTCATAGTAAGTTCCGCAAACGCACAAAAGAATCCACTTTCACCGTCATCCATGGCAAACGAGAATAGCTGCCCATCTTTTAGCACTTGGTTGCCCGCATTTTACAGCGTTGGAAGTGAAATTGCGACAAAGATACCTACCACAACACGAGAAAGTGAGCCGGTAGGCCAGTTAGCCACGAACAGGCATGATGACCTTGAGAGGCAGCAATGACGAACCAGTGCACTATGGTGAATGAATGACAATGATGTCAGGCGAAAATTAGGCTAACGACATATATGAATAAAAAGACTACTTGCCTTTGCGTGTAACTCAACATTGTAGCGTCCCGAGGCTCCCTTTATGGTAAAAGAAGGTGCAGTACCAGAGCAGAATATATGTATTCTGAAAACAGAGGACTTGGGGGCTGTTGGCACGGCCCGGAGGCCGACCAACCGGCTAGAGCAGGATGGCCACCCAAGTGACCTAAACCGGTGGTTCGAACAAACAAAGTACTACAAACAAGATTGGAATGCGAATAGCTATCATTCGTATTTTGCTGTATGAAAGGTTTTTTAGCAACAAATTATGATTTCCGATTTTAAATAATAACGCATTGCTATGCACGGCTATAGTTTGAATCATTTTCGGTTCAGTCTTGCATTTGTTTATCTGCAGCGTCGTAGCAATCTTTTAAGACTCGCTCATTAAGTATGTATCCCAATGCTATTGTCTAGAGCTCTGTGACTAGCCAGCTGGAATGGATGTGTTGCTGTCGCCAGTCGACCTGCTCCTGAGCCAGGCCAGCAGCTCTGTTTGTATCCTTTTTCACTGAGGACTTTTCCTTTTGGTGTTACGACCTTTTTTTCTTCAACGAAGTTGTGCGGTGCTGCAATAGGAAAGGGTTTGACAGTTTTCTTAGTGCCGAGATTGCAAGTAAGGAGGCGCTGTTCTTCAAAAAACAACGATCCGTACAAAAGTGGGCCAGGTATACCATTAAGAATGCTGTAGTCTCTAACTTTGCCAAAAAGTGCACTCGTTTTCATTTCATCATTATCAGACAAGGCTCAGATATTACCAACCTGGAATGAAGGCAAACACCGTCATTGCCATCACTGTGCAGTGCCAAGAGAAAACGAAGCACATCACTAGACCGCATATTTATGTATTATGCAATTGGAAGGGATTTGGGCTATCGACGTGGCACTGATGACGACATTCCTGCCTGAAGTAAAATTGACATTCTGCTCACGGTAACAAAGGCCGAGATTTAGGCAAACAACTGCCATATGACATGGCGCTCCTCCTTCTCAAAGCCCCGTTTTTGCCGACTCCCGTGGCGGATTTCCTTCACAATGGAATCAGTGGTGAGGAAAAGCACACACGAGCCAACGGCGTCAGTCACAATTTTCAGCAATGAGGAGATGTTTGACTGCATTGCAAATGATCCCTCTTAAAGTTTTATCCAGTTAGGGGTCTAGGTTCAAAGACGGAGAACTTCGCTGCTAAACGTTGGGAGAACGGTCTTAAGGTGGATTCATGAAGTGTAATACGGGATATGCTATAGTTCCCAAAAGTTAGCGTTTCCACATCTGTGTGTGAAAGCAGTTAGAAAGTTCCTTAGCAATTTTCTCTAGGTTGTGCACGACTAGTGTAGCCCCTGTTACGATTGCATGCATCGCAGGGCAGGAGACTGGGGTAGCTGCCAGAGATGGACAAGAATCCTCGGCGATATTGTACCATATGCACCACATGCACCTCTATCACATCACCCAATTTTGTCACGTAGTACCCAGCACCGGAATAGATGTCCCCTGAAGTCGGGCTCCCTTTCCACCGCTACCAATGCTAAGCTGCCTGGTTTCCCAGAAATTGAACAAAGGCAACCCTCAAGCAGAATCTGGGTGCTAAGCATACAGCAGAAGACTAGGCTAACCCGACGAAAGCATAATGACCAGAACGCTGAATGCACCTCCATCAAAACTGCGAGTTCAGCGGACAGCAAGCCAGCCACAGCAATACCACAATCTAAACATCGGCACAACACGTCACACTTGGGCATTAAGGAACATTGATTTTATTACATATTGAGACACGTTCATAGAAAAGTGAATAGAATTTCTTTTTTACGGAAACCGATTTCAAGCACAACCATGTTTCAACGACCTACGCCAATCCAATTATGTAGCATTGTGTGCACAATTTTTATTGAATTCTTAGGCCAGGATATTGCAAAACAATGGAGTTGATTGCGCATGTCTATTAGAAACTTGTTTGATTGTTGCATTAATCAATTGTTGAAGAAACTGAGTTTATAGCCGAGGCTACTAAAGAGGGCGATACTTGTTTCGTTTCCAAGTGTAGATGATTTTGCCGTGCTCGGCGCAAGTGCCACAAAATACCCTATATCTTGTTCGCCCAAAATTTAGCGGGAGCATCACCTGCCTCTAGCAGTCCACATTCTTCTTTCGGGCAAACAATTCCCATTTGTTCAAGTCGTTAAAAGAATTGAAGCATAAAGCTAAGCTTCAATCACCCAGAGCTTGCTATTTATCTCGGGTAGATGAATGCAAAATTCAGTGTGACCGTCATATTTTGACTGATATCATGACGAAAATCAACTTCCTACCTGTGGATATTCTCCTAAAAACATGTAGAAGTGCGCAGGAACCAACCCCTCAGGAAAGCCCAAATTTGCCTAACGAATATTCTGGTAAACCATTTTATCTATCCCTCCGATTTGGAAGATGACCCTAACACACCTGTTGGATACTTTAGATTGCGTCTACTTCCAGCACTTGAACCCATTTTACGCAGTATGTTGGCGCAGGTCATAGCCAAGGATGTTCTTCTGGTAAGTGCAATCATTTGATAAGCAGCTCTCTCCTAAATAAAAAGAATTGATAGCACGCCACTACTTAGAATATTAAATCAAGAATAAAGTGAAATATAATAACATTTGCAATGAGCATTTAGAGGGAACATGAGCAAGTTGTGGAATACATCCTCATGTTTCGTAGTCGTTGTCATGATGGTTTGTAATCTTGGACGTAGAAATATGATTTTTTGACATTAGTTCCTGTAAAACAGCATAAAAATATGGTCGGACGCATTGTACGTGCCACTGCAGCCGCTTCTAGAGCCGCAATAAACAAGGTTTATTGAACTAAATGCCATACATAATGCTTTGTTGAACATATTTTAGAAGCCCCATTCCTCTTTTAACGCCATCGACTACCTATCGCTTGAATTGTACCGCAATAACCCTGCAAAGTCGGAACGCATCGAGACGGTCAAGAGCCTGGAAGACATTAACTGGGTCGCGAAGCACCGGAAGCTATGTTCTCAAGTCACGCTGCCGCTCAGTTGGCACTTAACTCGTGCAGAGGCTGCTACCATCATTCAAAAGCACTGGCGAGGATATTTGGTAGTCACGTATTTTTGAATTTGGCTCTAATCACATGGCTGAACCCAAAGCGTAGCGACGAGAATCTTGGGTATTTCTTTCAGCCTCACTGCCATCGCATAATCCTCTTCTCATTTGCACTTGTTTATCGAAGTTCTTTTAGCTGTTCCAATGTGTTACAGTGGGTACGGGTAGTACTACGGAATTGATTGCTCGTAGTTACACCGGTTTATTTTGATCACCTTAAAGAGAACAAAATGAATCTTGTTCGGTCTACCACATGGTTGCCATTCTTATGTTTTGCCTGTCTGTTGGGCTTGATTATTTTGTGACAACATGTAATTGCATGCAGCACCACCAGAACCATACGTCAAGTGTGTAGACGCATCATTTGTCCTACTGAAGGTGCGACAACAGGCTGGAGTGCAAGAACTTCGAAGATGGCAGCAGGAGTGGAGACTGCAGAAAGATGAAGAGAAGCCGTGAAGCGCCTTTATTCAGCCTACGTCGCATGAACGACCCATTTGATCAATCGCCTTCAAATGCAAGTCGCACCACCACTGAGTTCCCACATAACTTCCCACTTTACCTCTCTTGTAATTTAACTTACTGCTCTTACTTATACTTTGACATTGAAGTCAGTAGGCGTCATTTTTTAAATCTTGAGCAAAAGGATGACATCGTGAGTAAACTAGGCTTTTCCCCACTCATCAAGGGAAGAATTACAAGCACATGGCCTTAGCTTTAACAATTTGGAATTTCACTGACTCATGAATTGATTCGCAGAGGTAGCGGCAAAGTATTTCAAGCTGAAGTACTAGTAAGCAAAAAGAGCAAAAGTTAGTCTGATTATAGGCAGGAGGACTGAAGGACAACAGGCATGCCAGAATGCACACCATGGAAACACGGAACAGACAGCGAAAACTGAGCAGCATCGCAAAGGCCTGATAGCGATCATCACCTACGCAACACAAGCAATGTCCAGTGACCCCAAGACTGTGCTTTGGTTGAGGAGGTTCCAAATGTTAGCTTTGAGATAGAGCAATTATCCCCTAGATAACTTCATATAACCAACAAATATCACTAACACAAGGGTAGAAGTGAGTTACGTGCTTAACCTCAGTCGCCAGTGAGGTTAAAATATATGTTATGCTTTTAATTAATCAAAAATGGACATACAAAATAAAGCTGGAGATAACAAGGAAAGATGAGCAGCAACTGCGAGGAGTGGATGCTGTGGTTTTAACAAACACTACAATGCAGCAACTTAGTCAAACCGAAAGACAACCTGTGATATGGAATTAAACAATAGTGAATTAACTCCCTCATTTGCTCATCTTTAAGCTGCAGGTTTCCCTTTCCCTCAGTAAACTTAACCAGACTAACTATAGTTTTCTGCCGAGTCGATGCGAAGTCAGCACCAGCCTGTACGAATAACGCTGTTGTCGCTCATGACAAGGTAGGAGGCGCTGCGTTGATCAAGAGCGTATGTAAAGGTGCGCTAGTTGTTGGGGCTATTTTGTCTGACTTTCCAGTGAAAAAGCTTAGTCGTCTGATGAATGGATTGCGTTTGCTTTTTTCCATAGGACACCGCTTAGAAACTCTAGTGGACTATCAACGCACGTGTCATTTGCGTGTTTAGCTGAGCACAGGCCCAAACGATTGCAAAAATATTTGCCACTGGCAAATTCTGGGCATAATTAACCCAATCTGATCGTCCTGTTGGCTGGAAAAATACCGCTTGTCTGACAGTGTTTCTTACATGTTTTCGTGTTCCGAAGCGCCTCTTATTCTTGCAACATACACCTTTCTTTTTTCAGAATTCTCACTTTATTTGTTTCGCTTCTAAAAATGGGGAATGAGTTGAATTCCCTCTCTGTGTCCCCACTGAAGAGTCTGGGAGGAAAATGCCACCTAGAATTTGTGTTCCATGCTTTAGCTCGACAGAACCTGTGGAGCGGCCCTATGCGTTTGCGTGAAACCTGGTCAAATGAGATAAAACCGTGCCTACCCACCAACGTTTGTTGAGCATGATGACAGCTTAAAGTTACCAAACGGAACAGGGATGTATCAGGATTGTTGCACTTGCTCTTACCATGCCGTAGGGTCGCGAGAGTTAGCGAAGTTTCTGATGGAATCCGTCATGGTACTTTGTAAAGCGTTTGCATGAGTATCGATGTGATACTCTGCTGTTTCCGCCATGATTCTTGCTACCGTTTGGTTGAAAGCGATGGAGATGTAACACGGTTGCAAGGCTGAGGTAAAAGCCGGGTTTTCTTCAAACATTTTCCTACAGCAGATGTGGGTGGGAGGCCTTGTGCACAGACTGAACGAGCCAGCTCTTTCAGTGGACACCTCAAACGTCAGATGTTGCTCTTGACATGGTGTCTGCAAGAAAGGTATGTCCGAATAGCCGCAGTATAGGCAGCGGACCATGATGGACCCATCGCTACTATCAAGTAATCAGTAGTAGTGGTGATGGAAGAAACCAACTGCAAATTCGGTAGTATTCATGAGCAATGATGTGTAGGTCGAAGTTGCATTTGTAAACTGCATGCTACAACACCTTGTATTTACGACTTGCTTCAAAGCGAGCTAGTCATTTTGGTGAACAACAGCAAATCGGCACTACTGATAGATCTTCCAATGTTTTGAATCCAAATAGCTTCTTCCCTTGAGGACTTGGTACATCAGCCTAGACAAAAGTATTCTCCATGTTAAAATGCACTCTATCGAAAATTGTGGTAAAGCAAGGGTAGCTATGCAGCATTCAATCACAAACGACTTACATGTGGTCACATAATCGACAAATCGCAAGAATGACGTTTATCAAAGCTACCGGTATAATAGTTGAGTCGCTGCGATGACAGTGGCACCCTACTGACAGTTTTGTGACTGTCATTTATCAAATGCGGAGCTGTTGGTGTGACCCACCTCGATGCGAAACTAATTCACTGCCATGATAGCACTCGAATGATCTCTGCCTTGTGAAAATTGCAGGAAAGCAGATCCATTGCTGCTTTTCATTCGGAGATGTAGCCAACAACGTTTGAATGTGAATTTTTCTCATAGCTAAGCAAGCATTGACTTCTCCACGCCCATCAAAGCTGATGGTTGAACTCATTGCTTAGGCGGTCCTGTATGATCTCGTGGGTCACTTGCTAAAGATTCGACAGATGCGGCCAAGTGGCTTTGAGCAAGTTGGTTGCCTGGACGATTGTGTTTTGGTTTTGTTAGTGCTGTGGGCGTTTAGCCAATGGCTGGTGGTCCAGTGAGGTCGCATTTTGTATGGATTGATTGGGCAACCTCAAAAGAGGTCACTCATCAATAGCAGTTCCAAATCTTCCTTCGAGGCGTGTTTGAGCATCTGTTGTAATGAAGCATCTTCTCCAATCGCAAGTGATACTGTAGGAAACAAGTGTTCTGCAGCATAAGATGAACATCGTGAAAGCTAGACGGACGCGAGAGGCATGCAGATCCGTGCCGAATCATAATTCTCTCTCCAAGTCTACATGGGTCTACTCGATTGCTTCAGTTTTGACAACGATTCTACAACTCACGAGAGTATTTTGTGATGTAGAAGTAGATTCCAGGCCTTTCGTGAGGGATTCATCACCAATCCTCCCACCCTCTACTTTTTGGATGGTTTTTCACTGTCATAATAATGGGATAGAAAATGCATTGGAGACGTAGGGAAGGGCTACGTGAGGTCGCTAACGTTGGGAAATCGTCGCAAATGTGCTAATAGTTGAAGGCACCCCACACATCCACTGACACGCAAGAGTGGGACCAAAGTTAGGTGCGGTGATATTACACAGTAGCCTTTGGTTAGCTTGCGTTTTGCAACTTAATTTGATGTTGAAAATAGCAGTAGCACATTGGAGGGTGTTCTCTTAAACCCGATGCGACCAAATAATTTTATCAGTCAAGAAAGCACCAGTATTACCTTTTCGCTCTCCAACGCAAAGTAAAAGTGAATCAAATCATTGGAAGCAACTGTGATGTGTGATGACTTGAATGTAGCTTGCGCCGACGGGTAAGCCTTGCACGCAGAAAATCGGGCGTTATTTCGCTGATGAATGCCATCAACACACAGGGTGTAACTTGGAGGTGCTGCACACCTCTAATTTGATTACTGCCTCCAAATGGACCGATGCTTGGCACACGTCATCCTCTCGCCTTGTTGGCAGCCGCAACACTCTTCTGACAGTTTGATGGCATTACATGAAATGCACACATTACCAGTAGGCGCACTCCTTTATCATCCGGATGAGTTTTGGCACTGCAACCACCTTGGAGGAGCTGCGTGTCCATGAGTTCACGCAAAAACGACTTGATTGATAGTGGACTTGGGGTGGTTTAGGAGGTATTGAAGGATTTAAAGCAGGAGCGAATCAAAACCAGTGCCACTGTGGACTTACTCGTGATATTATGCGAGAACTGAAGTTCTGATAAAACTCGACTCCTAGTAAATGAGGCACTGACTGCCACTGAAGGAGGTGACTGAGTTACGCAAACGCGCTGGGTGTATTCGGAGGCCAATTTCGATTTTAGTGTGTTTAATTCCCTGTGTTAGCAAAGCATTAACCTACTTACCGCACGATTTTTATAATTTTAGACAATCACTTGCATACATTTCATAGAAAGTCGTATGGTAGCACTTGAGGTGAGTGAATGGGTCGGGGACGCTGGAGAATTTTCATTGGCGAAGTTTAATTAAACCATGATTCGAATAGGTGGTTCCACATCGAGACAATTTTAATCATTACTTTACACGACTTAAGTCTGTATCACGGGTCCACCTAATAAACACCTTCGTACAAGCTCCTCTGCATCAGGCAATTTTGGATGTATTACCACCGTGGGTAGTGCCACCTCAGGTCCACTTTCCAAGGACCATTTCTAATCCTTCTGTTAGGGTTGTTAAGGATCATTCCAGTCACAGCATATGCCCTTCTCACATCGCGTCAAGGCTCACCATTGAGAAGCATGAATCATTTAGGCTTGCATTCATTATCGGCTGTCACCACCGCACTTCGCGTGTCTTCGCTGAAGCCAAAGGTGGGTGTAATGCAAGGGGGACCGCATATGCACTACCCAAGCGCAGAAGCTGTAGGCCTTCGTGCAAGCTCCTCTGCAACAAGCAATTTTGGATGGATCACCACCGTGGGTAGTGTCACCTCAGGTCCACTTTTCAAAGGTCATTTCCAATCCTTCTGTTAAGGTTGTCGGGGCTCATCCCATTCACCCTAGTCACAGCATATGCCCTTCTCACATCGCGTCAAGGTTCACCATTAGGAAGCATGAATCACTTAGGCTTGCATTCATTATCGGCTGTCACCACCGCACTTCGCGTGTCTTCGCTGAAGCCAAAGGTGGGTGTAATGCAAGGGGGACCGCATATGCACTACCCAAGCGCAGAAGCTGTGGAGGCCATCAGCAAGGTCTACAGTCAATGGTAGCTATTTTAAGCACAAAAGCGTAGGCTTCAGTGCGCACGAAGGCAAGCAGAAGTGTTGGAAGGCACATTCAAGTGGCACATTTAAGCTCAGTCAGAGCACACAATTGAATATCATTTAGCGCCGGTCTACCCACCACTTGTGCACTGCATACAATCTCTCGGTTCCCTCAAGCTCACCTGAGGCCTATCAACTCACGCCACATTTACGTTTATTCACACGCATCTCGTGCTATACATAAAAAGCACCTTGTCGCGCTTTCACAACCCAATTTCTTAGCGACAAATGCAGACGGTGGTGTATTCGGATGAGGGAGCAGACTTTTGTCTTAATCACAGATTTGACGTCTACCGCGGTCAGGGCAAGCTCATTGACCTGCGAATTACTGTGAGTTGACGAACATGGGTCTTATGCTCCAACTTCTAGACAAAGGAGGGGAAAAGTGTTGAGGCACATCAACTGGTTCTAGCAGACAAATTTCCACTTTTACTGGGGATTTTAACCCCCAAACAAGGTGAAATGGCAATCCAATGGAAACAGTTTTCTGCAGAGTACGTGCAATTCACTTCCTTCATTCAATTTCTTTTAGTATTGTCGAGGCTGTCGTCAACTATGCATATACAGGTAAACTTACCATCTCTACAAGGAATGCCACACGATTGTATCTAATTGCACATAATCTCGGCTCCAAGAGAATCATCGCCTGGTGTGTGGAATTTCTAAGAACGAGGTAGGAGAAACTTATTGCAATGTTAAGCTCTGACTGCCTAAAGAATCTCTCTAGACAATGTGGCAGAGGTGTGGTCGATAGCCAATGCCACACCGAACCGTGAATTGATAAAACTATGCATTCCACTGATGACAAAACACTTTGAAGATTTGTGTTCGCGATGGGATTTGCTGGTGCGGACAACAGCACAGTACTTGGGGATGATACTGGAGAGCAAAGAGCTGGAAGACGTGAATGAGGAAACAAAGTTCCGAGTGATTTGCAAATGGCTGAAAGCAGGTATCGGCGAGCGTGACCTGGAGGGAAAAGCAAAAGTATTTGCGAAGATGATTTCTAGGATTGAGTTGACAAGACTATCCCCACAATGTCAAATTGAATACTGGAAATTTGTGAGGGGCTACTCAGAACGGTTTCTTGAAGTAAAGCCCAGTAAATGGGTGGGTAGTTCAAAGAAGGTGAGATTCGTAGGTAAGCAATTTCGATACATGACTCAACGATGAAAAGAGACACACGAACATGGACAAGGGTCGAAGGGTTTTATGATAAATAAAGCAGATGTAGTCGATGGATAAAAGGATGAAATGGATGTGGGATTGAGAGATAAAAGCGGAATGGGTGGGTAGATGCATTGATACGGGGTGGATAGATTGGTTTGTTTAAGAATCATAAGTAAAAATCAGTTGCATTGATGACGCTATTCAGCATTCTGTAGTTCTTACTTCTTACTTCTCTTTAGATCTTCCAGGCGATGTTCCACGACGCCATGGAGTGCTTTTACTGGAAGAACCGCTGATGAGGAGGCGTAGCCCTAGCCTCCCGCCACCGAGAGGGTACATTAATCACTCCTAATATTAAAATGACCATCCTTCCAAGGAGCCGATTAGCCGATTCGATAAGTGCTCCTACTTTTTACCATAGGACACTGTAGAACTGCCTTTTTATCATAACCTCCATACCAATTTGTACTTCCGCTATATGGTTAATTGTTGAAAATTTTTAGTGCGGTAGAGATGCCCTCGCCACCTAGAAATTCTTTCGAATTCCGGCGAATTAGCTGTCAGCCCAATGTCCTGCGGAACGTCGAACTAAGTTCATCAGATGGTAAATTAAATTAAAGGCAAATTCAAGTGTCACATTTAGGCTCACTTAGAGCACACAATTAAATATCAGTTAGCGCAGGTCTACCCACCACTTGTGCATTGCACACAATCTCTCGGTTCCCTCAAGCTCACCTGAGGCCTATCAACTCACGCCACATTTACGTTCATTTACACGCATCTCGTGCTATACATAAAAAGCACCTTGTCGCACTTTCACAACCCAATTTCTTAGCGACAAATGCAGACGGTGGTGTATTCGGATGAGGGAGCAGACTTTTATCTTAATCACAGATTTGACGTCTACCGCGGTCAGGGCAAGCTCATTGACCTGCGAATTACTGTGAGTTGACGAACATGGGTCTTATGCTCCAACTTCTAGACAAAGGAGGGGGGAAGTGTTGAGGCACATCAACTGGTTCTAGCAGACAAATTTCCACTTTTACTGGGGATTTTAACCCCCAATCAAGGTAAAAAGACAATCCAATGGAAACGGTTTTCTGCAGAGTACGTGCAATTCACTTCCTTCATTCAATTTCTTTTAGTATTGTCGAGGCTGTCGTCAACTATGCATATACAGGTAAACTTACCATCTCTACAAGGAATGCCACAGGATTGTATCTAATTGCACATAATCTCGGCTCCAAGAGAATCATCGCCTGGTGTGTGGACTTTCTAAGAACGAGGTAGGAGAAACTTATTGCAATGTTAAGCTCTGACTGCCTAAAGAATCTCTCTAGACAATGTGGCAGAGGTGTGGTCGATAGCCAATGCCACACCGAACCGTGAATTGATAAAACTATGCATTCCACTTATGACAAAACACTTTGAAGATTTGTGCTCGCGAAGGGAGTTGCTGGTGCGGACAACAGCACAGTACTTGGGGATGATACTGGAGAGCAAAAAACTGAAAGGTGTGAGTGAGGAAACAAAGTTCCGATTGATTTGCAAATGGCTGAAAGCAGGTGTCGGCGAGCGTGACCTGGAGGGAAAGGCAAAAGTATTTGCGAAGATGATTTCTAGAATTGAGTTGACAAGGCTATCCCCACAATGTCAAACCGAATACTGGAAATTTGTGAGGGGCTACTCAGAACGGTTTCTTGAAGTAAAGCCCAGTAAATGGGTGGGTAGTTCAAAGAAGGTGAGATTCGTAGGTAAGCAATTTCGATACATGACTCAACGATGAAAAGAGACACACGAACATGGACAAGGGTCGAAAGGCTTTATGATAAATAAAGCAGATGTAGTCGATGTTTAAAAGAATGAAATGGATGTGGGATTGAGAGATAAAAACGGAATGGGTGGGTAGATACATTGATACGGAGTGGATGGATTGGTTTGTTTGAGAATCATAAGTAAAAATTAGTTGCATTGATGACACTATTCAGCATTCCGTAGTTCTTACTTCTGTGATTTATCCTTTCCATTATTTATCTTTTGATCTTCCAGGCGATGCTCCACGATGCCATGCAATGTATCTTGGCCCAAGCCTCCCGCCAGGATACCGTTTAATGAATCCAGTGGCGAGAACGCTGATGGGTATGCGTAGCTCTAGCTTCTCGCCACCGAGAGGGTACATTAATCACTCCTAATATTAAAATAACCATCCTTCCAAGGAGCCGATTAGCTGATTCGATAAGTGCTCCTACTTTTTACCATAGGACACTGTAGAACTGCCTTTTTATCATAACCTCCATACCAATTTGTACTTCCGCTATATGGTTAATTGTTACAAATTTTTAGTGCGGTAGAGATGCCCTCGCCACCTAGAAATTCTCTCGAATCCCTGTGAATTAGCTGTCAGTTCAATGTCCCGCGGAACGTTGAACTAAGTTCATCAAATGGTAAATTAAATTATCAGCTTCATTCTCTTCCTTTCAAGATTAAATTTTTGTCCATAGCCAATGGAGAAGACGAAGAAGCCTGATGTGATGGCAGCCCTTGTATAAGCCAATCAACACTGCCCTCTCAGCCACTCAAACACTGAAATATTCCTCCCATTTCTATCCATTCTGCACACACTTCCAATATTTCATTTGCAAAATTATCATTTTTACCAGGATCAAGTCAGGCATAAATATAGCAGTATGAACATGTTTGCATCAAAATGTAAATTAATACTATGCATGGTTTCTAATAGACGCAAGATAGGGACGTGTATAGTGTCGAAAATCACAGCTGCACAGCACTGCAAATGTAAAATGTTAACATTAATAAATAAATGGTCATCAATGACTTGGATTTGTAAAACAATGTAATAGCGAATAACTACTGCATATGCTTCATTAAATGTAATAATAGTTATTATAATAGTGTGGCCTGTTTGCATGTGTATACAGCAGCTACCGATCCACAAAGTACCAGGTAGATTGATGGAGGTTGAATGGCAAGATAAATAGATTGGCGGTGTACTCGTGGAGAGATGAGTGAGTGGAGGAGCGTGGCCGTGGTATAGGCTCTCAAGTGTCAGGGCCGTAGTCTGTATGGCTTTGTTGACTAAGGTGTGAAGTCGTCGATATGCGAACATGTTAAGGAATTGTGGCCGATACAAACGATCAGACGGCCCCATTCAGGGTCACTTGCGACAAGATGTGATTGTAATCCTTTCCTCTATCATTAGTGAAGTGATACAAGGTGATGTGGGTAGCTCGTTGAGG
Source organism: Taenia saginata (assembly GCA_001693075.2). Taxonomy (NCBI): domain Eukaryota; kingdom Metazoa; phylum Platyhelminthes; class Cestoda; order Cyclophyllidea; family Taeniidae; genus Taenia; species Taenia saginata. The sequence continues at coordinate 79,567 of LWMK02000241.1, read as the reverse complement.
GGCGAAGAGTATGCCAACTCCTCGATGTGCGCTGTGAATGGGTGGGTAGGCGGTAAGGATAGCATTAGGAATTCTGGATGTTAGACCGCAAATTAAAGAATTTCCGGTGCCAGACTAACCATTCCTGTGCATATAAACATAAAATGTACATTCTTTACCGTAGCGTCCAATATGAGAAAGCTGATCAAAACACCCGGTGTCGGTGAGCTCACTGAAGGAGTAAATGGAGGAGCGAGGAGAAGCACGGAATTGTTAGAGTTGATAGTCCAGTATGTACGGCATCAACAAATCTCGACTCTGTTAAGGTGAAATCCGTTAATCCCAGCCTANATA
>LWMK02000241.1:63700-78479 GCA_001693075.2 Taenia saginata | reverse complement strand
GCCCGACCGCCACATTTGCTCAGGTTTCTACGATGCCCTTGCGTTTCTTCCACGGTATCAATTAAGCCTGGAATCGCAATATTTGTTGTGTGGATCTCGAACCATTCGAAATCTTGGATTCGTACCTCCATCGTTCATTGGACCACATTGTCGTGGGAGAGGACGGCCAAGGAGCGCGCATTTGCTGCACTGAGTGCTACGCGGAATGGATGGCACTACAGGAACACATGCGTTCGAATCTCGACGACTGGGACGGTTAGCTGACACGGAAGGCTGACCAAGGGGAGCGTCGGGGACAGCGCTCGAAAGAAGAGAGGGGCTGTGTAATGCTTTGTTTGTTCGAACTGCCGGTTTCGGTCACTTGGGTGGCCATATTATACTAGCCGGTTGGTTGGCCTTTGGGCCGTGCCAACAGCCCCCAAGCCCTCTTTTTCTAGAATACATGTATTCTGCCCCCAGTACTATGCCTTCTTTCACCGTAAAGGGAGCCTCGGGACGCTTCAGGCATGGACAATGCTTTTAACCTTTGCTTCTTCAGAAATGCATGTTTCTAGTGAAATGCTGGATGCTAAGAATGAAGGTGTTACCTAGCGGCGCTGAACTTGCATCTCACCTTTGCTATCGCTCTACACAATTCTCGGGTAGAAAATTGATTGTAGCTTACCAGTTATTCGTAAGTTTCTTCATGTTGTATGCATGGTGAAATGCGGGTTGTTTTCATGATTACAATGTTCGTCTTTGTGAAGTCGATATCGAGGTCATGCGGCACTCCTCAATTTGACTGCTTGTTGACTTTGTGCTAATGGTATTTTTACGAATAGTGTTATGTGGGACCTAAGTGATCACTGGGTCGTGGGTTCAGTTTTGACATGATTTTGTGTTTAAGGTAGCCCCAAAAGCAAAGGAATGGTTACTTAAGAACCTGTGACTATTTGTCTAGAAATGCTTGCATCTTGCAGCGGTCTGAAGCGTTTGCCTTTTGCATTTGCTTGTCCTGGCTTTGCAGTGCGTTTGACATCCACTACCCAGCTTCCCTATTTCCTTTTTAGATGCTACACACTAACATTGAAAGCGGGCTGACATTTAAAACTCTGTTGGAAGACAGACAATTCAAGATTCTCGAGTCATCTGGGCAGGCGCCTCCCTGGTCCTGCGATGTAGATCATGTTGTGGAAGATACCGGTGTGTGTACTGGCATTTCGATAGGTGTCACCTTCTTTGGCACAAGCATTGGGATAATTGCATGTAAAATTGGGATAGTCCTAAGATTGCTTATATTCATTGTGTCAAATCATGGGCAACGTTTCGTGCAAAGGACTGCCTAGAATAGGTGGAATCTTCAAACGATGAGTAATAAGAACTATGCCCACTGTAGAGTCAGGACAATTCACATTTCGATTTGAAGAGGAGATTATATTTAAGAGGGATGGGTCTGAAACGTTGCTGTCACTGTAGCGTCCCGAAACTCCCTTTAAGGTAAAAGAAGGCATAGTACTGGGGGTAGAATATATATATATTCTGGAAACAGAGGGCTTGGGGGCTGTTGGCACGGCCCAAAGGCCGACCAACCGGCTCAGTACAATATGGCCACCCAAGTGACCGAAACCGGCAGCTCGAACAAACAAAGCATTACAGTCACATCCTGTTTGTGCATATAATCTTAATCATTTGGTCGTGTGGTAAGCTGAATGCAAAACAAATTGTTTGAAAATGAAGATAAATGCATAGATATATGTGGGTTTCCAGACGCAAATCTACTGCTAATCGCACATTTTAGAAAGTAAAACACGTCTTTAAGTTGAGTGATTCGATGAGCATTCTCAAGGTCATTGGCGGCAACTGATTTCTGCCCTCTTGGTAAATTGGATCGGCTGCTACTCTAAAATGCCATGACGTTGGCAATGGTGAGTTACATTTTATTGAATATCTACTTTACCTACTGAAAAATACACAGTAAAAATGTCTTTTCGGAAAAAGAATTCCTCAAGGATGTGTCGCGTCTGAGTGGGGCATAATTTGCCAAGCATGGGCTCTTTGCCAACCAATTCGGAACCAGAATTTTTACCCTTGGAGTTACTCTATACGTACATTTGGTAAGAATGAATTGCATTTTATCGCTTCTTACTACGTCCTATTTGCATAAGTTAACAATAGCCATTTGCCAGCAAACCCGACTTTGCTCTTCACACCAAGATTTTAAACATCAGTGAGCAGTAAATTACTTTACAAGAATCGGCGCAACACCCAAATCTGAAAAAAAACGTCTAAAATATTAGTTGATTTAAGTTGCTCGACTGCTACGAGGTAACAAATAGAGGCCTTTGAGGCAAGGCAATTTGGTAGAAAATTCGACTTCATTATTTATTCCCAAGATTTCAAATATCTGTGCGTAGCAAATTACATTGCACGAATCGCTATAGTACTCACATATGTAAAATATGGCTTATATTAATTGATGTAATTTTCACAGCTGCAGCATTATGGATAAAAGCCCTTGAGGCAAGGAGGAATAAGGATTTAACCACAAAAGAGCTGCTTACCCCATTTCAATGCGATAGAAAAGAGCTGAATGATGTCAGTACATGCACAAGACATTACACGTGCAAAACAATAGCACAGCATTAGTTTAAGTATGCTGCGCTATATACTTTCCCCATTTTGATGTCGAACTGGCTCGCGACTGTGCAAGAAGTGTGTTATGACGAAAAATGTAAAGTGTATGAATGTTAAACCGAGCCATGTTTTGTACTTTGATCCAATAGAGGTCATAAAAGCTTTGCGAATTTTCGTGGAAGTTAAAAGGGTTTAAGAACAAACGCGTTTCAAGAACTATGTTGTTAATAAAAACAGAATCTTCGAGTGTCGTTCTAAATGTAAACAAGCTCTTGCATTTTAAAAAGTGGTTACTGTAATACTTTGTTTGTTCGAACCACCGGTTTCGGTCACTTGGGTGGCCATATTATACTAGCCGGTTGGTTGGCCCCTGGGCCGTGTCAACAGCCCCCAAGCCCTCCATTTCCAGAATATATATATATTCTACCCCCAGTACTATGCCTTCTTTTACCTTAAGGGGAGCCTCGGGACGCTACAGTTACTGCTTTAAACTATTATTATTATTCGACAGTATTTTTATGTTAGTGGCTAGCGCTTTTCACGTTAAATTTGTTTGCTGCACTTAGTTCATTTGGAGCGAATCATTTCGGTTGCCGTTTCTGCATGTGTTTGTTGGTGTCCTTGTGTCATTTTGGTGAACAACAGCAAATCGGCACTACTGATAGATCTTCCAATGTTTTGAATCCAAATAGCTTCTTCCCTTGAGGACTTGGTACATCAGCCTAGACAAAAGTATTCTCTATGTTAAAATGCACTGGATCGAAAATTATGGTAAAGCAAGGCTAGCTGTGCAGCATTCAATCACAAAGGATTAATATGTGGTCACAAAATCGACAAATCACAAGAATGGCGTTTATCAAAGCTACCGGTATAATAGTTGAGTCGCTGCGATGACAGTGGCACCCTACTGACAGTTTTGTGCCTGTCATTTACCAAATGCGGAGCTGTTGGTGTGACTCACCTCGATGCGAAACTAATTCACTCCCATGATAGCACTCAAATGATCTCTGCCTTGTGAAAATTGCAGGAAAGCAGATCCATTACTGCTTTTCATTCGGAGATGTAGCCAACAACGTTTGAATGTGACTTTTTCTCATAGCTAAGCAAGCATTGACTTCTCCACGCCCATCAAAGCTGATGGTTGAACTCACTGCTTAGGCGGTTCTGTATGATCACGTGGGTCACTTGCTAAAGATTCGACAGATGCGGCCAAGTGGCTTTGAGCAAGTTAGTTGCCTGGACGATTGTGTTTCGGTTTTGTTAGTGCTGTGGGCGTTTAGCCAATGGGTGGTGGTCCAGTGAGGTCGCATTCTGTATGGATTGATTGGGCAACCTCAAAAGAGGTCACTCATCAATAGCAGTTCCAAATCTTCCTTTGAGGCGTGTTTGAGTATCTGTTATAACAAAGTATCTTCTCCAATCGCAAGTGGCAATGTAGAAGACAAGTGTTCTGCAGCATAAGATGAACATCGTGAAAGCTAGACGGACGCGAGAGGCATGCAGACCCGTGCCGAATCATAATTCTCTCTCCAAGTCTACATGGGTCAACTCGATTGCTTCAGTTTTGACAACGATTCTACAACTCACGAGAGTATTTTGTGATGTAGAAGTAGATTCCAGGCCTTTCGTGAGAGATTCATCACCAATCCTTCCACCCTCTACCGTTCGGATGGTTTTCACTGCCACAATAATGGGATAGAAAATGCATTGGAGACGTAGGGAAGGGCTACGTGAGGTCGCTAACGTTGGGAAATCGTCGCAAATGTGCTAATAGTTGAAGGCACCCCACACATCCACTGACACGCAAGAGTGCGACCAAAGTTAGGTGCGGTGAACTTACACAGTAGCCTTCGGTTAGCTTGCGTTTTGCAACTTAATTTGATGTTGAAAATAGCAGTAGCACAATGGAGGGTGTTCTCTTAAACCCGATGCGACCAAATAATTTTATCAGTCAAGAAAGCACCGGTATTATCTTTTCGCTCTGCAACACGAAGTAAAAGTGAATCAGATCATTGGAAGCAACTGTGATGTGTGATGACTTGAATGTAGCTTGCGCCGACGGGTAAGCCTTGCACGCAGAAAATCGGGCGTTGTTTCGCTGATGAATGCCATCAACACACAGGGTGTAACTTGGAGGTGCTGCACACCTCTAATTTGATTACTGCCTCCAAATGGACCGATGCTTGGCACACGTCATCCTCTCGCCTTGTAGGCAGCCGCAACACTCTTCTGACAGTTTGATGGCATTACATGAAATGCACACATTACCAGTAGGCGCACTCCTTTATCATCCGGATGAGTTTTGGCACTGCGACCACCTTGGAGGAGCTGCGTGTCCATGAGTTCACGCAAAAACGACTTGATTGATAGTGGACTTGGGGTGGTTTAGGAGGTATTGAAGGATTGAAAGCAGGAGCGAATCAAAACCAGTGCCACTGTGGACTTACTCGTGATATTATGCGAGAACTGAAGTTCTGATAAAACTCGACTCCTAGTAAATGAGGCACTGACTGCCACTGAAGGAGGTGACTGAGTTACGCAAACGCGCTGGGTGTATTCGGAGGCCAATTTCGATTTTAGTGTGTTTAATTCCCTGTGTTAGCAAAGCATTAACCTACTTACCGCACGATTTTTATAATTTTAGGCAATCATTTGCATACATTTCATAGAAAATCGTCTGATAGCATTAGAGGTGAGTGAATGGGTCGAGGACGCTGGAGAATTTTCATTGGCGAAGTTTAATTAAACCATGATTCGAATAGGTGGTTCCACATCGAGACAATTTTAATCATTACTTTACACGACTTAAGTCTGTATCACGGGTCCACCTAATAAACACCTTCGTGCAAGCTCCTCTGCATCAGGCAATTTTGGATGGATCACCACCGTGGGTAGTGTCACCTCAGGTCCACTTTCCAAAGGTCATTTCCAATCCTTCTGTTAAGGTTGTCGGGGCTCATCCCATTCACCCTAGTCACAGCATATGCCCTTCTCACATCGCGTCAAGGCTCACCATTAGGAAGCATGAATCATTTAGGCTTGCATTCATTATCGGCTGTCACCACCGCACTTCGCGTGTCTTCGCTGAAGCCAAAGGTGGGTGTAATGCAAGGGGGACCGCATATGCACTACCCAAGCGCAGAAGCTGTGGAGGCCATCAGCAAGGTCTACAGTCAATGGTAGCTATTTTAAGCACAAAAGCGTAGGCTTCAGTGCGCACGAAGGCAAGCAGAAGTGTTGGAAGGCATATTCAAGTGTCACATTTAGGCTCAGTCAGAGCACACAATTGAATATCACTTAGCGCTTAGTGTGGCTCGAAATTAATGTTTACTGTTTAAAGGACGTGAGACTCATGAGTGAGCAATTTTGACAGATGACTGTATGATTAAAAAAGGGAACACAGACATGGACAAGGGATGAAAGGCTTTGTGATAAATAAAGCTGATGTAATCAATCGATGGAAGGATAAAATGGATGCGGGATTGAGAGATGGATGGGTGGGTAGATGCATTTATACGTGTTTAAAGAGCTAATATGGGCAGGATGGAGGGATTAATTTGGAAATCATAGGCACGAATCAGTTGCACTGATGACACTATTCAGCACTCAAAGTGGGGCACCATTTACGTGTCAAATGGCAAGTCTGCTCATCAAATGTTATTCTGACACCAAAGGACTCGAAAGAGTTTCACTCATCTTGATAGCCCTGCGAAGATGAATAAATGAGAGGGAATCCATCCGAGCTCCTGTTTGCTCCGCAATGCCCAGAGGTAGTATCAACTAGTGAAGCGCAACAGAAATTACTCTTGGGGTTGCTAACATTCCTGCACAGTCGGTGAGAAAGACGGTTGAATACCGAAAGGCACAAGTTCCATTCACGCATCATAACTTAACAGGGATCATATCATGAACGCCACTTAATTCTCCCATCAGTAGCGTGACTACAATTTGCGCCTTTAGCAGAGACACTTAGCAAGACTGATCGAGATTTCGCGACTTAACAGTAGATCACTAACACTCACTTCCATTTAAAGAATGTAAGTCAATGTGTGGGCTGGGGGATAGATAAATATTCAGAAATCGAACCACCCCCGGAACTGAATTAGTGTCATCATTCGTCGGCAATAAGTGACCCACGTTGCAAGAGGATGGTGCATCTCTTTGTATCTTGATAACTTTATTGACTGCGGGCAAAAACCGACAGGTTATACGCAGAGTCTAAACATGCGGCAATGCATTGGGGTTGGATGGCAAGACGCTTTGACCATTTTGGCGACCAGTGTGGATGTTGGTCTCCCCTCACTATCCATTCTTCCACACACTGATGTCCAGCACATCCGTACTTGGCGAGACAGCATTGTATCATTAAAATGCAGCAAGCACTCAATACATCATTCATGACCTTAAGAATAAAGAGGCTGAGTTTTGTGATCGTAATTGGGGACAAAGGAGTTGTGAAGTAAACAGTGTGACACAAAGGTAGGAACAGGTAGATGATTTGTCTTCTTCTCGGTTATCCGTGACTCTTTTCCCATCTGCCATTAATATTGGTTTGCAGCCGTCTCCTGCAACACAATCTGAATCAGAATTTTAGCAACACAGATCCACACTGCAAGAGAATGACATTGTACTCTTATTTGCTATTTGATGAACTTCGTAGGCATATGCAGGTCCTTTACGGCGAATCCATCCACCAACTGACAGATAAGTAGAAGTCAACCAAACGTCATTGATGACATAAGGCAAGTCGTATGAAGCGGTCCATTGTTCCATGTTTGTACTGCAGGCGCACGGATCCCTAACCCTGTTTCAGTCAATGATATTTGCCTTATGATGCAATAACGATTCCACCTTATACAACTGCTTTAATAATTTCGTGAAATCCTCCCAACACTACATGACGCAGCTTACGTTTCCTTGATAATAAGAGTCTACTCGGACAAGTCTATGCATCGCATTGCCTTTACAGTTGACTTATGGTTCACTTCTAAGATGGCGCATTGATGCAGCCACTCCGGACTTTTTAAAAGACAGAAGAGATGTATTCAACAGGCAGAAAGGAATCAGGGCTGCTGGCATGGCCCATCCGGCACAAGCAATATGGTCATCCAGGCCACTGTAAGCGAAACAGGTTGTTAAACAAACAAAGTTTTACATTGATTTTGCATTAATAGTTAATAAAATTAAAGTAAATTTCATCTTTCCTCGCAACAGTTTACAATTGTTTGACATGCAATGACCACCCCATGGGCCAACTTTTAGTTCTCCGCTAAAAAAGTAGAACGTTAAACGGAAAATTTGGATTTTGGCAAAACAAAGCAACATATTGGACAGGTGAAATTAAGGTCCCAAAATCTGCAACTTTTTAATGCTCTTCCAGCTTTTCTCTCGCCACCAGAAGCTTTGCGTCGCAAAAATCGTCCAGTTGAAACATTGGCTTCCATTCAAAATTAGCCAGCGATTGGTTCTACAAAGTCGGCAACACTATTAACCACTTTAAATAGTAAGCTATTGAATAGAAATTATTCATTTACCTCTTCAGTCGGTAAAAATTCATAGGCACAACTCCTGTTAGAGTGTGATACTATAATAAAGAGGTTAATAAATTTAAGTAGGCTGAATAAGTAATTCATCGTTCCAGAGGAGTTAAACACAAAACTTACCTAACAATATCAATCTGTTGTTGAATGAGACAAGAAATGTACGTGAATAGTCATATTCATCAAATCCACGGAGAAGAGTCCACTGAGCGTTCGTCTGTTCGATCGATGTCAGTGGAAGGTATTCAGCACTTGACTCAGGCCGCCCTCCAGCAACCACCACGCATCCTCTGAAGTAGGCCACTCCTGGACAAGTGCGTGCCTTTAGCATAGGGTTGAGCCTGATCCATCGCCATCCGCTCTCATTCCTCGGATCTTCTACCAATACTTCAGCAGATCTTGATCTCGTCCATTGTCGATTATCTTCACAACTTCCACCAACAACTACGATTCCTATTTCTGGGATGTTTAATGCCGATGCAAAATATCGTGCAGACAGCGTATCAGGAAGTTGGGTGAGCCTAAAAAATCAACTCGTCCTCATCAAACGTACTTGCCACTGGTAATGTCCAATTTTTCGTAAGTAGACAGATACTGTCCATTGTAGGAGCAGAAACCTAAAGTGAAGATCGATTCATTTCTCGACGCGACAGCATAAAGATCGCGACTCTTTGTTGTAAAAGACTTGTAGGAAATGGAACCATCTCGGTAATTTACAGACATCACACTGCTTTTTGAGTCATTGCACATAACGATGCACACTCTGCCTTGAAAGGAAGAGAATAAAGCTGTTAATTTAATTTACCGTCTAATGCAGTCGGTATTCCACCTGAAGGTAATTTAACATTGAACGATTCGTCCGGTTGCAACTGCGGCACAGACGCTAGACACCGGGACTTTGAAACACGATTGTAGCCGTAGATCATCAGTACCTCCCTGGACGTTTACATAAATTTGCCACAGTAAAAGTACAAGTTGGTATGAAGGTTAAGATAAAAAGGTAGTTCTGCAGGTTCCAATGATAAAAAGTAGGAGCACTTATCGAATCGGCTAGTCGGCTCAGGTAGTTCTGCAGGTTCCAATGATAAAAAGTAGGAGCACTTATCGAATCGGCTAATGTATCATTAAAATGCAGCGAGCACTCAACATCTCATCAATGCCCTCCAGAGTAGGGAAGTGGGGGTTCGTAATCGTAAAGGAGGGACAAAGAAATTATGAAGTAAACAATGTGGTGCAAAGATAGGGACAGGTAAATGATTTGTCTTCTTCTCGGTTATTCGTGACACTTTTTCCTATCCGCCACTAATATTATTTACAGCCGTCACTTGCCACATAACCTGCATCGGAAGTGCCAACACTATGACATCAATTAGAACCACTTTGGATTCATTTAAATGATGTCAGTGCCAGCTGCTACAACAAACGAGTCATGCCGTGATTGACCAAAAGGCATGGCTCACACTCGATGATTGCACACCTTCAGAAGAGAAAATGCAAAGGAATCAATTACCCCTATCCCTCTAGTCATTTCTCTTTTCACTGACCTGGTTATCGTGATGAGAATAATTAGGGACATGATCTGCTCCTAACCCAGCCAATATGTGGCTGATGCACGCGACAATGTCACACAAATCGCAAATGATGTCGACATATTTTGACGTTACGGTAAGCTTTCTGCTGGAATAAATGTCCAGGAGTCGAAACGATTGCGGGTTGTAAGNGCCGAAATGATTGCAGTTAGTACGTGTGTAGATGCTGAGAATTTAATGCTGTACTAATAAGAAGCAGACCTGGATTAGCTTCCATCGAAGCATACATTAACACCAATCACTGTAATTTTATTCCGTCTACTTGCAAGTTCAAACATCAGACACTAGAATGTTGGCCAATGGGAGACATCATGCAGTGTGACATTGTAGGATTTCACAAATGATGCGATTCTCCTGGAAGAGCAATAATTTGTCTCCTTTGTCTCTCCTGACGAACCAATGACTCCTCTTCAGTCTAAAGTTTGTTCTGATGCAGATAAAAGTGTTTGGCACACAATGCAAAAAAAGTGGATGGATGTTGTGCAGGTTTGATTAGATGCACCTTTTAAACAAGAAGTGGTTGGGAATCACTAGTGTCATGGCTAACAGNACAGAAGTAAGATCTACAGAGTGCTGAATAGTGTCATCAATGCAACTGATTCGTGCCTATGATTTCCAAACTAATGCCTCCATCCTGCCCATATTAGCTCTTTAAACACGTATAAATGCATCTACCCACCCATCCATCTCTCAATCCCGCATCCATTTTATCCTTCCATCGATTGATTACATCAGCTTTATTTATCACAAAGCCTTTCATCCCTTGTCCATGTCTGTATTCCCTTTTTTAATCATACAGTCATCTGTCAAAATTGCTCACTCATGAGTCTCACGTCCTTTAAACCATCCAAACATTCACTGTGCTTACCTCCAATAAACTGGTCTGAGCAGCCCCACACAAACGCCCAGTATTCGGATTGACATTGTGGGGATAGCCTTGTCAACTCTATCCTCGAAATCATCTTCCCAAATATCTTTGCCTTTTCCTCAAGGTCACACTCACCGATGCCTGCAACCAGCCAGTTGCGAATCGCTTGGAACTTGGTATCCTCACTCACACCTTTTAGTTGTTTGCTCTTGCACCGCCTTCCTTTACTAGTTTGATTAGAGGGACTTATAACGACTTAATTGGCTTTGTCTTAATTGGCTTTGCAACCTCATCATTTATCATCGCTTCCCCAGCGGCTTATATTCTCCAGGAGAGGTAGCAACATGCGTTTAGTGGTTGTCAAATGCGTCTGATTTTACCCGTAGATATATTGTGCTTTGCGATGGTTGATATTACGAGTTTCACTCCTTACCATGAGAACATTTTCGAACTCCTACTAGGCAATAAGTGTAGTTCCTTTCTCATCCTGTTTGAGCAAAGCTCATATAAACACTTAGTGGAAACAGTGGCAATCTTAACAGTGCAGTACAGATTACGTCTGCGTTCATGTTTAGTAGAAGGTTAACTGTGTTTGCTTTCCTACAACACTGCGAAATACAGAACCGCATAGGTGGTACGAGGGAAATCAGCGCCAAGTATCACATCCCAAGCTAATTCAAGGCATGGAACAAACTGCGTCGTCCAGGTCTTTTTCCAGGTGAGAATGCTGACAATGTCTCCCCTTTTACAGCCATCTTCCTTCCTTTTTACTACGAGTGGTTTCATGAGGAAGGACCTGTGCAAATCTTGTTGCGCAGATTTGGAAAAGCTTAGGGTTGCACCCTAGCCAAGGAGAACGCTGCAGGGACATCTCTCTTAAGCCTTTCGGGGTAGATCGGATAAGAACTAGTGCAGTTCGCCTGATCATGAGACACGGCGTGATGAAGTCTATCATGGACTTCCTGCAGCTTCCCACCTACAAGGTCATTTGTGAACAGCATAAGCCTTACAACGATGCTTAAAGAACGCTTGATGAGTGGATCTGATATACTTGTTAGCCTTTTGCGTGCAATCAAGTCAGCAGATTGGGTCAGCCAATGCACCCTGCTTCCCTTCAAATATTCATGCTCATGCCACAGTCATATTTTATTAAAAATACTGGGAAAGTCTAATTCTAGAAGTATTTATCCTAACCCTTGCCTAGGATAAATGCCTTAGCAGTGCATCGCGATGTGGAACATTATCTGCTGTGCAAGAGGTGCTGTCAAAGGAATTTAAGATAACACTTAAACTCAATTTTGATTAGTTGCATTTATTCATTCACTGTGCTAAGGTTGCTTTAGAATTTGTTAGGGGTTAATTTTCATTCTGAGCATAGTGAATTACATGGGGAAAAACAAAATCGCTAAGCATTTAAAAAACAAAGAATTTGCATGTTCGTTATTCCAAATACACACATGTCTGAACATCGAACTTCCTCTACAACATTGCAGATCAAAATTCGTAAACAGGGTGCTGTGGATGCCATACTTGTTGATAGAGATGAACAGAAGTCGGCTCCTATTGTTGTTGAAAACCAAGAAAATCACAATCTCCTGCTTTTCATGCAAATGCTAAGTAAGTGTAGAGTTGTCCCGTGGAAAAGGCAGGAACATCCCCATTGCCTGCGTGGTCATGTGATAGCATTCGTGTGCTTACACACCTCACCGCCATTCACCCAAGTAGTGGTCAAGCTAGTAGAGCATCTGCCAGCAGGAATGGTAACATTTGACTGGTATGCAAACCATTAGAGCTGTCTAAAAACAAACTTTAGAAAGTCCATTAAGAAGGTTTTCGCAGAACTAATATATTGTTAATAGTTCTTTCATTTGTAGGCATCGTCATGAACATCCATTACTACAGAGCAGTTGCTCTTGGTGTAATGTTGGTCCCTGCTTTCCGCCTTTCTCATATTATTGAGGAGAATAAAGCTGCTGATGCAGCACTGGGGAGGGAGTGAGACAACTTCGTCACCGTTGATTCGCCCCTTCACGGCAATTTGCAGTCGAAATGAAAACTTCGTGGATGCTTTAAATAATATCGTGAACTAATATCACTCACTCAGCGTTTGGCAGGTTGCAGTACAACACCATCATTTTATGACATGTTCGAAGACTTTGAGATAAGTAGGAAGTAACTAAGTTGTGTGCAAGCCGCTTAAGATAACCGCCAACAATTCACTTCAGATTAGTTGATACTTACCGCTTGGAATGCACTTTATCGAAGCACATTTACACTTGCTAATTCGAGGCGTTTCATCCAACTTTGGATGGTGCAGATCTGTGGTCGTCCCTAGCCATCATGGATTGCATTTCATCACAAGCATGCTTTACGCTTTCTGAGGTCTCNGCCATCATGGATCGTAATTCATCACAAGCATGCTTTACGCTTTCTGGGGTCTCGGCAATAATACTCACTGAAATAATGCACCATTTCACTATGTCATGTGGAATTGTCAGACTTTCCTAGGTGCCAGCTAAACGCCCATGGCTCACCTCACTTTCCGCTTACGTCACCTTTCTTCAATCAAAAGTCTGCTCTGCGGCTCAGCATTTGCTTTCCTGATCTACTCACATAAATGTCTGCATAGGTGTTATTAATAAACTGTTTTGATTTCCAAGCAAGGCACTGCAATCATTGGATTTCGAAGGCTAGGTGAATAAATTACTTTTGTAAGCGTTCCCCTACCTTTTGATGCAGTCGAGATTGCTTACAAATGCGGATGATAGCTTCACGAAGAAGGGAACCGCGGTAGAGTGTGACCATCAATTTGACATCACGCTTAATCATACGAGGGAATTACGTGTGCAGCGCACTGAGATACTGCTGCTCATTCGATAAATTGTAGTTGCGATAGTAGATGCCAAAGTAGCTGTGCATGCAAAAAATTGAATAATGTGAATAAACTCGCTCAGGGATTTTGCGCTGTAATTCATTTTGCTTTTGATTATGCAATTCAGTTGTGCCTGAAACGAGTAATTGCAAGACAGAGGCATCATTGCGGCATCCACCCACCTACTACCCACATTTCTTGAATACCTCCTCACCACAGTAATGTCGCAACGGTGACTATTTGTTGATGAGGAGATCGTATTGTAAGGCGCACCAAAATGACTGGAAGATGGTGATTCGTTAAGTAAGGCTAGCAAAATTTAACACTGAGAACAATGGCTCTAGCCAAAAAAAGGAGAATTTTTTGCAGCATAGCCATAGAAAGGTCCTATTTCAGTTCCTCATATTTGCGAAACACTAATTTTGGGACAATTATTTTGCGTGCTACTGAGATACGGATGAGTAGGCCGCAAAATATATGCGAATCGGCTCATGCTCCCAACAATTCAATGCATGAGATAAGGCATTTGGCCACTATCAGGAGGAAGTTGGGGCGACATCATACCTGCTACTCATTTCACTAACCATACGGTGACAAACCACAATAGTGGTGCATTCAGAATGTAAGCATTTGCGTGTAGATAGGTAATGTTTTCCAAGCAATTAAAGTGCATCTGCGGAAGTACCCCATGGGTTTTCCAATTCAGTAAAATTATGGATTGTGAGGAAGAAGGGTGGCAAAATTTACTAATTGTAGGAAGCGGGTTGTGTGCAGTAAGCGTAGGGTCCTGGCAATACCATGCTGCAGGCAGTATAATGGGTTGGTCTGTCTGTTGGGTAATGCTGAGACAGAGGTGTTGGAAGATGAAGAGGATCCGCAGGAGGTAGGATGAATCGGTGGTCAACCCCACCACCTCCTTATATTATGAAGAGACTGTCGTCATTGTTTATGTTGGATGTGGACTGAGGTGGATCTGGAGAACCTCCCATCGGCAGCCACCATAAAACATCGAAAAACAGCTGTCATAGCCAAGATGATTGGTGGTTTAGGCATGCATGTAAAACAGCACTTGACCACGCAGAATTGATATTTTGTGGTAAACAGCTAAACTGATGCCTTTGTTGCATTAACTTGGCATTCAGTGCAATTTTCACTCAATTTGATGCTCATTTTGTGAACGCGGAGATGGCGATGATAGCAACCTGAGTTAGGAAGGGGTAATATTTCGGGAATACGAGATCCCCAATGCTGACAGCATCTTTGATTGCGAAATTTGCTGAAACGCAGAGTTGTGCAT
>LWMK02000241.1:3147-25022 GCA_001693075.2 Taenia saginata | reverse complement strand
GNNNNGGTGATGATCGCTATCAGGCCTTTGCGATGCTGCTCAGTTTTCGCTGTCTGTTCCGTGTTTCCATGGTAAGCATTCTGGCATGCCTGTTTTCCTTCAGTCCTCCTGCCTATAATCTGACTAACTTTTGCTCTTTTTGCTTACTAGTACTTCAGCTTGAAATACTTTGCCGCTACCTCTGCGAATCAATTCATGAGTCAGTGAAATTCCAAATTGTTAAAGCTAAGGCCATGTGCTTGTAATTCTTCCCTTGATGAGTGGGAAAAAGCCTAGTTTACTCACGATGTCATCCTTTTGCTCAAGATTTAAAAAATGACGCCTACTGACTTCAATGTCAAAGTATAAGTAAGAGCAGTAAGTTAAATTACAAGAGAGGTAAAGTGGGATGTTATGTGGGAACTCAGTGGTGGTGCGACTTGCATTTGAAGGCGATTGATAGGATGGGTCGTTCATGCGACGTAGGCTGAATAAAGGCGCTTCACGGCTTCTCTTCATCTTTCTGCAGTCTCCACTCCTGCTGCCATCTTCGAAGTTCTTGCACTCCAGCCTGTTGTCGCACCTTCAGTAGGACAAATGATGCGTCTACACACTTGACGTATGGTTCTGGTGGTGCTGCATGCAATTACATGTTGTCACAAAATAATCAAGCCCAACAGACAGGCAAAACATAAGAATGGCAACCATGTGGTAGACCGAACAAGATTCATTTTGTTCTCTTTAAGGTGATCAAAATAAACCGGTGTAACTACGAGCAATCAATTCCGTAGTACTACCCGTACCCACTGTAACACATTGGAACAGCTAAAAGAACTTCGATAAACAAGTGCAAATGAGAAGAGGATTATGCGATGGCAGTGAGGCTGAAAGAAATACCCAAGATTCTCGTCGCTACGCTTTGGGTTCGGCTATGTGATTAGAGCCAAATTCAAAAATACGTGACTACCAAATATCCTCGCCAGTGCTTTTGAATGATGGTAGCAGCCTCTGCACGAGTTAAGTGCCAACTGAGCGGCAGCGTGACTTGAGAACATAGCTTCCGGTGCTTTGCCACCCAGTCAATGTCTTCAAGGCTCTTGACTGTCTCGACGCGCTCCAACTTTGCGGGGTTATTTCGGTACAATTCAAGTGATAAGTAACCGATGGCGTTAAAAGAGGAATGAGGCTTCTGAAATATGTTCAACAAAGCATTATGTATGGCATTTAGTTCAATAAACCTTGTTTATTGTGGCTATAGAAGCGGCTACAGTGGCACGTACAATGCGTTTGACTATATTTTTATGCTGTTTTACAGGAACCAATACCACAAAATCATATTTCAACGACCAAGATTACAAACCATCGTGACAACGACTACGAAACATGTGGATGTGTTTCACAACTTGCTCATTGCAAATGTTATTGTATTTCACTTTATTCTTGATTTTATATTCTAAGTAGTGGCATGCTGTCAATTCTTTTATTTAGGAGAGAGATGCTTATCAAATGATTGCGCTTACCAGAAGAACATCCTTGGCCATGACCTGCGCCAACATACTGCGTAAAATGGGTTCAAGTGTTGGAAGTAGACGCAACTTGAAGCATCCAACAGGTGTGCTAGGGTCATCTTCCAAATCGGAGGGATAGATAAAATGGTTTACCAGAATATTCGTTAGGCAAATTTGGGCTTTCCTGAGGGGTTGGTTCCTGCGCACTTCTACATATTTTTAGGAGAATATCCACAGGTAGGAAGTTGATTTTCGTCATGATACCAGTCAAAATATGACGGTCACACTGAATTTTGCATTCATCTACCCGAGATAAATAGCAAGCTCTGGGTGATTGAAGCTTAGTTTTATGATTCAATTCTTTTAATGACTTGAACAAATGGGAACTGTTTGCCTGAAAGTAAAATGTGAACTGCTGGAGGCAGGTTTTGCTCCTGCTAAATTTTGGGTGAACAAGATATAAGGTATTTTGTGGCACTTGCGCCGAGCACGGCAAAATCAGCTACACTTGGAAACGAAACAAGTATCGCACCTTTTAGTAGCCTTGGTTATGACCTTAGTTTCTTCAACAATTGAATAATGCAACAATCAAACAAGTTTCAAATAGACATGCGCAATCAACTCCATTGTCTTGCAATATCCTGGCCTAAGAATTCAATAAAAATTGTGCACACAATGCTACATAATTGGATTGGCGTAGGTCGTTGGAACATGGTTGTGCTTGAAATCGGTTTCCGTAAAAAAGAAATTCTATTCACTTTTCGATGAAAGTATCTCAATATGTAATAGAATTAATGTTCCTTAATACCCAAGTGTGACGTGTTGTGTCGATGTTTAGATTGTGGTATTGCTGTGGCTGGCTTGCTGTCCGCTTAACTCTCAGTTTTGATGGAGGTGCATTCAGCGTTCCAGCCATTATGCCTTCGTCGGGTTAGCCTAGTCTTCTGCTGTATGCTTAGCACCCAGATTCTGCTTGAGGTTTGCCTTTGTTCAATTTCTGGGAAACCAGGTAGCTTAGTATTGGTAGCGGTGGAAAGGGAGGTCGAATTCAGGGGACATCTATCCCGGCGTCGAGTGCTACGTGACGAAATTGGGTGATGTGATAGAGGTGTATGTGGTGCACATGGTACAATATCGCTAAGGATGTTGTCCATCTCTGGCAGCTACCCCAGTCTCCTGCCCTGCGATGCATGCAATGGTAACAGGGGCTACACTAGTCGTGCACAACCTAGAGAAAATTGCTAAGGAACTTTCTAACTGCTTTCACACACAGATGTGGAAACGCCAACTTTTGGGAACTATAGCATATCCCGTATTACACTTCATAAATCCACCTTAAGACCGTTATCCCAACGTTTAGCGGCGAAGTTCTCCGTCTTTCAACCTAGACCTTTAACTGGATAAAACTCCAAGAGGGATCATTTGAGATGCAGTCAAACATCTCCTCAGTTGCTGAAAATTGTGACTGGCGCGGTTGGCTCGTGTGCACTTTCCCTCATCGCTGATTCCATTGTGAAGGAAATCCGCCATGGGAGTCAACAAAAACGAGGCTTTGAAAAAGAGGAGCGCCATGTCATATGGCAGTTGTTTGCCTAAATCTCGGCCTTTGTTACCGTGAGCAGAATGGCAATTTTACTTCAGCCAGGAATGTCGTCATCAGTGCCACGTTGATAGCCCAAATCCCTTCCAATTGCATAATACATAAATATGCGGTCTAGTGATGTGCTTCGTTTTCTCTTGGCACTGCACAGTGATGGCAATGACGGTGTTTGCCTTCATTCCAGGTTGGTAATATCTGAGCCTTGTCTGATAATGATGAAATGAAAATGAGTGCACTTTTTGGCAAAATTAGAGACCAGAGCATTTTTAATGGTATACGTTTTTTGAAGAACGGCGCCTCCTTATCCGCAATCTCGGCACTAAGAAAACTGTCAAACCTTTTCCTATTGCAGCACCACACAACTTCGTTGAAGACAAAAAGGTCGTAACACTAAAAGGAAAAGTCCTCAGTGGAAAAGGATAAAAACAGAGCTGCTGGCCTAGCTCAGGAGCAGGTCGACTGGCAACAGCAACTCATCCATTCCAGCTGGCTAGGCACAGTGCTATAGGAAATAGCATCGGGATACATACTTAATGAGCGAGTCTTAAAAGATTGCTACGACGCTGCAGATAAACAAATGCAAGAATAAACCGAAAATGATTCAAACTATAGCCGTGCATAGCAATGCGTTATTATTTAAAAACGGAAATCATAATTTGTTGCTAAAAAACCTTTCATACAGCAAGATACGAATGATAGCTATTCGCATTCCTATCTTGTTTGTAGTACTTTGTTTGTTCGAACTACCGGTTTAGGTCACTTGGGTGGCCATCCTGCTCTAGCCGGTTGGTCGGCCTCCGGGCCGTGCCAACAGCCCCCAAGTCCTCTGTTTTCAGAATACATATATTCTGCTCTGGTACTGCACCTTCTTTTACCATAAAGGGAGCCTCGGGACGCTACAATGTTGAGTTACACGCAAAGGCAAGTAGTCTTTTTATTCATATATGTCGTTAGCCTAATTTTCGCCTGACATCATTGTCATTCATTCACCATAGTGCACTGGTTCGTCATTGCTGCCTCTCAAGGTCATCATGCCTGTTCATGGCTAACTGGCCTACCGGCTCACTTTCTCGTGTTGTGGTAGGTATCTTTGTCGCAATTTCACTTCCAACGCTGTAAAATACGGGCAACCAAGTACTAAAAGATCGGCAGCTATTCTCGTTTGCCATGGATGACGGTGAAAGTGGATTCTTTTGTGCGTTTGCGGAACTTACTATGAGCTGACTTAAAGTTCATGAATGCGTACACAAATCAAAATTAAAAAGTGTTTGAGGCAGTAAGTGAGCTGAGATATATTCCTTCTTGTCTCCTAGTGGGTGTTATTCGTGTTTCGCATTGCTTTTGTGTGTGTTAAGTGCTTGGCTTATGTGTCTCTGTGGTTATGTTGTTTACCAATGTGTCTGCACTTGCATGAGGTGGTTAAACCCAAGCCACTTGTATTCAGTCATCAGAGTGACTTTTAGCTAACTGAAGACTAACATACGTTGTAGCGAGGATCGGTGACCACGTCCTACCTCTGGTCTTCGCCCACTTGATGCGTCCCAACTCTCGGTGAAACTCGTCAGTCTCTGCCTTTGGTATCCAGATGGTCCGTGTTCCTTGTTGCAATCCGGTCATCGATGCGGCAGAACACATGTGGACAGTCGCTGTTGGGAAGACTAACTGCCTGTTTGGACCCCGAATTCGCTGTGGAGTTGGCTTAACTGGGCTATGGAGACGTCGCTTCACCTATGTGAGTTTTATTTTTTTTCAATTTTTCTGACTTTTGATCCTATAACTGATTAAATTTGAACTGACAAAAACGATTTTTATGTTTCCTAGCATATTTGTCAGTTGCGTTGCGCATGTCTAACTGGCCTACCGGCTCACTTTCTCGAGTAGCAGTGTGTGTCTTTGTCGCAATTTCACTTCCAACGCTGTAAAAGGCGGGCAACCAAGTGCTAAAAGATGGGCAGCTATTCTCGCTTGCCATGGATGACGGTGAAAGTGGATTCTATTGTGCGTTTGCGGAACTTACTATGAGCTGACTTAAAGTTCATGATTGCGTATACAAATCAAAATTAAAANGTCTCTTAGTGGGTGTCATTTGTGCTTCGCACTGCTATTGTGCGTGTTAAGCGCTTGGCTTATGTGTCTCTGTGGTTATGTTGTTTACCAATGTGTCTGCACTTGCACGAGGTGGTTAAACCCAAGCCACTTGTATTCAGTCATCAGAGTGGCTTTTAGCTAACTGAAGACTAACATACGTTGTAGCGAGGATCGGTGACTACGTCCTACCTCTGGTCTTCGCCCACTTGATGCGTCCCAACTCTCGGAGAAACTCGTCAGTCTCTGCCTTTGGTATCCAGAAGGTCTGTGTTCCTTGTTGCAATTCGGTCATCGATGTGGCAGAACACATGTGAACAGTCGCTGTTGGGAAGACTAACTGCCTGTTTGGACCCCGAATCCGCTCTAAAGTTGGCTTAACTGAACTATGGAGACGTCGCTTCACCTATGTGAGTTTTGTTTTTCCTACAATTTTTCTGAATTTTGATCCTATAACTGATTACATCTGAACTGGTAAAAACGATTTTTATGTTCCCTAGCATATTTGTCAGTTGCGTTGCGCATGTGTGAAATGTATTCCTTAGCAGCCTGTTATAAATGGGGTGGCACTAAATCATGTGCCGCGAAATGGCCATGCAGTTTTTAAAAAGAAAAGTCGCCAAGAGGATATTGTGCTTCTTGGTTGTTTAGCTCGCTTTGCGCCTTTTAGTTGGTGAAAGGTGAGGCATATTCTGCGATATTTAAGTCTTTTTTGCACAGTGATTTGGCCATGCACAGTTTTGCTTGTCTAATTTTGGGTCTGTACAAAAGGTTATTTCGCTTCCCCTCGTGGCAGTCGTCTTTAGCCTTTTACAC
This sequence comes from Taenia saginata, assembly GCA_001693075.2. Lineage (NCBI taxonomy): Eukaryota > Metazoa > Platyhelminthes > Cestoda > Cyclophyllidea > Taeniidae > Taenia > Taenia saginata. The sequence goes on along the minus strand of LWMK02000241.1, from coordinate 19,034 downwards.
GAAGACTGTTCAGTTCTTGCACGAGCGGAGAGTAGGTCTAGGCTCTCCGATGTGATGCTTACTTCCGGTGGCACTTTGTTAAGTTCGATCAGAATTCTATCTTCAGGTTCATTTGGGAGCATGATAGGCTGTTTGCGGTCTCAAGTGAACTTGGCCTACTGTTGATATGAGCCCAGATTGTTAGATTTATCCACTCTCATCACTGACGATAGGACTTGGAGGTGTTGATGACGGCAATGTTTGGCACACCCTCCCTTCATTAATACCAACGCTAGTGTCGGTGATTTCTTACTGTGATATTTCACTTCAACCAGGGCCTTGCGTTTTGGTTTGGTGACTGGTTTTCTCCTTAAATTTAAAATGACGTTACCCAATTTCTCTACGTTTTATCAATTCAATCTTCTTTCTCGCCAAAGAAGCGTATGTATTACTTCCCTGGTAGTTTGGCTCTTGACTCTGTGGTGCTGTGAATCGACAGAATGGTTTAAATTAGGCTGTGTTTTAACAGGAGTTCTGTATGCTCACCTTCCTTGCTGTGTGGATTTTGCGACTCTTCTGGACCAACTCCTAGTTGCCATTTTATTTAAAATCAGGACTGACACGTTGAAGATGGACGAATTCCAATGGCCTAGTTGGAAGGAGATGCACTTCTCACTTCATAATTTAATGTGCGACATCAGTTTTGTGGTTTAGCCTGGGTTTTTGCCATGACTGTGGGTCAGGTGCTTGATCCACGTCGTTGTTCATTAAAAATCAGTGAAATGGTTTGGTTAAATCCACCCTTTGTCAAGTGAAGCGGAAAGGGGACGACGTTAACTTCCTTGTCAGTAGTTGATAACTTCGTTGAGGCAATTAATTGCACATGGGAATGAATATGCCTTCCAAGGGTGTTAGGGATACGTGGTCTTAATTATGACTTGATGGTTTAAGTCGTCTGTCACATCGGTTTTTCACCTATGGTCCATTAAAAGTAATCGCTGATGAAAGTGACTTGTTTTTCCGTCACTGACTGGCGAAATGTTTTGCCAGAGCAAAACCTCCAGTCCAAATGCTGAGAATTGACCCACACTCCTTCGTTGGGGACTGTTAGATGGCATTACTGTGTGTTGCAAGAACAGTTCGCAAATGGGTACGATCTCGTGTCTGATCATCTTCAAATTTTCTGTTTCCTCACATCCCTCATCCTACAAACCTTACCCATGAAGTACAAAAGTCCTCTAGCATTTGTGTCCGCGTCCCACTTTGCCCAGATTGGCCACAAAGTCCTACCTCGCCATCCGCATCAGCCGTGTCACACACACACACACACGCACGCACGCGAATTTCAAATCACTGCCTTCACGCCACTGATTGATGCACCATCCGCATTATAATTTTGACATTTCAGTGACGTTGTAATGATGCTGTCTGAGAGGAGGGTGTTTTGTGTAAATTTCTTTGGGCGCTTACCTAGGCGTGGCGTTGCTTAATTACAGTAATGCGATTGTTCGAGGCCACTGTCAACTGTGAGTGTGCCAGTGATTTGCCCTCTCCTCTTCACTCGCCTTCCACTTGCTAACAATGATGTTGCCTTGCAGATCTGTCAGGTGCGGCTGTCTCACTGAGGGACCACCGAAAGCTCTCAGTGGGGATACAGGTGTCGAGGCGGGCACGTAATTCACTATTCGTAGCAATGCTGTCCTCCACCTCAGTGGGTTCAGACTCAACCAGCTTTGCGGTTCACTCGCTACCCGACGAGGAGGTTGCGACGGTCACTGGTCTCACTGTCTTCAGTCCCATCCTCAACTCGCATTGTACGTGTTGCATAGTAGCTCCAGCTCAAGACTTGATTCATGCTTTTGTGCTGTAGCAATGTTGCTCATTTTCAAGGCGACCTGTCTCTTGTTTCGAGCTGATAGCGGTGACATGATTGTTGTTGTCGCTTTTGCGCATAATCTACGTCGGCATGGTTTTTGGCCTTATTTTGGCTGAGCAGTGGTGGCACGAGTGGGTTGCACAACGACCCCGTAAGCGACTCGTGCTGAAACACTCTCGTCCCTCTTCTTCCACAGTATTGCCACCTCATTACTCCTCTGTCTCTCCTTTCAACGCTTCCAGAGCCAAAACGTCAACCCAGAATCAAAGGGAGTCGCGAAGGACAATGGCGATTGTTCTGCTGTCTCCTTGGTTGGGAGCCAATCCGCATTATTTAGTTTCTGTCCCTTCCGCTACCTGATCCCCATTCCCCTTACCCTATAGCATGATTGTATGAATCGAATAGAGCTTTAATCGCATTAACACCTTGTTTTCACGATTAATGTGGGCATTTCAATTCCTCACTTTCCTGTCCTTGTGCTTCCATTGACTGGACGTCAGAAGGAAACGGTAATGACTGCATAGGTGTGCATGGGGACAGTGAAGCCAACGTAAGTTAGTGTGGTTACACAGCTACGCCATCTATCAAGTAAAGAAGAAACAGTGGCATTATGTTGCGCATATTGCACTGCTGAGCGGCGTCACGAATATGTGACACAACTCTCAACTACTGCACTGAAACCGATTTTGCTAATTGCTGTCACAAGTGGATAGTTGGCATTCAGCACAACAAAAGAAACAAAGAATAGTTGTAAGGGATTCAGTACAACAAAAGAAACAAAGAATAATTGCATGGGATTTTTTAGCGAATACTCAAACCATTACTACCTTATCCGTTTTACCGTCCAGACGGTTTCATGCGTTTGGCTATGGGTTTACGAGAAGATCCATGCAAAGTTATACTGGCCACCAAAGTGGTCGCATCCGAAACTGGGTGTTAAGCAAACGAAGTATTACAGTGGAAGAGGTGGGAGAATGGCTGTGCTGGTTGNCTTTGCTGAATGGAGAGCGAGGACAAAGCAGTCTACTATAAATGCATAAGTAGTGCTGCGGTGACATGATTGTTGTTGTCGCTTTTGCTCATAATCCACTTCGGCATGTTTTTTGGCCTTATTTTGGCTGAGCAGTGGTGGTACGAGTGGGTTGCACAACGACCCCGTAAGCGACTCGTGCTGAAACACTCTCTTCCCTCTTCTTCCACAGTATTGCTGCTTCATTACTCCTCTGTCTCTCCTTTCAACGCTTCCAGAGCCAAAACGCCAACCCAGAATCAAGAGGAGTCGTGAAGGACAATGGCGATTGTTCTGCTGTCTCCATGGTTGGGAGCCAATCCCCATTATTTAGTTCCTGTGCCTTCCGCTACCTGATCCCCATTCTCCTTACCCTATAGCATGATTGTATGAATCGAATAGAGCTTTAATCGCATTAACACCTTGTTTTCACGATTAATGTGGGCATTTCAATTCCTCACTTTCCTGTCCTTGTGCTTCCATTGACTGGACGTCAGAAGGAAACGGTAATGACTGCATAGGTGTGCATGGGGACAGTGAAGCCAACGCAAGTTAGTGTGGTTACACAGCTACGCCATCTATCAAGTAAAGAAAAAAATAATGGCATTATGTTGCACATATTGCACTGCTGAGTGGCGTCACGAATATGTGACACAACTCTCAACTACTGCACTGAAACCGATTTTGCTAATTGCTGTCACAAGTGGATAGTTGGCATTCAGCACAACAAAAGAAACAAAGAGTAATTGTATGGGATTTTTTTAGTGAATACTCAAGCTATTACTACCTTATCCGTTTTACCGTCCAGACGGTTTCATGAGTTTGGCTATGGGTATACGAGAAGATCCATGTAAAGTTATACTGGCCACCAAAGTGGTCGCATCCGAAACTGGGTGTTAAGCAAACGGAGTGTTACAGTGGAAGAGGTGGGAGAATGGCTGTGCTGAATGGAGGGCGAGGACGAAGCATTCTACTATAAATGCATAAGTAGTGCGGGATTGGTGCAAATCACGCGTGTACATCGGCCACACAGAGTCGATTTATTTAAAGAAGGTCATTGCCAGTTTTGATCAAAAGGGTTATTGACCGGAAATTCAGATTAGGTTTACCCGTTTCCTGCCGATATGCAAAGGACACCTTACAACCAGCGTTAGTTTTGTCACCGTCTTGATGGTATGCACATCTTTCCATGATTAGAGCCGCCTAAGTCTTATGTGGTGCATTGATGACGCCTTCTTCGTGCCTGTTCGCTAAATTGCATTCCGCAGGATGCTTTGGTATTTCAATTTCATCCTAGTACGTTCGCCGCATTGCAAATTCTGGCAGGTTTTTAGTAGTGATTTCGAAAAGAATCTAGTTTCATGCTAAATTACACGAACGCTGAAACCCTTTTGAGTTCGGTGCTGCTAGTGCCACCCATCCATTCAAGCACTTCTAAATAGCACCTGGCAATATTAGTTGGCCGATGGGCCTTGCTGGTTGGCTGGTGAAAGATATGATTAGAACTGGCAGGTGACCTCTTGCCACCTAAACGCGGTTGCATTTGGGTAATTTATTTTCAGATTTTGCATGGCAATGTCTCATGTAGATCTGATAAAATCTGTACCTGCTATGAAACTAATATTCATGTTTGCAAACATTACAGAAATTTGTCACCAAGCAAACTGCTTTTAGGAGGAACTAGCTGAAGCACAATTAAGCAAGACCCCACAGTTCCAGTTCTTAGTAGAATTGACAGCGTGGATTACATGGAATGTATGGATTGTCACCTCTGTCGGGTACTTTTTGTGGAGACCATCGGGGCAATTCTACTAATTAGGACAAAGCCTTGCGGTTTTATGGCGAAGAAAGGGAAGTTGGTTTGTTGGCTCGTGTCGAGAGTGTTCCGTACCAGTGCACAAGCTCTCATAGACTGTGAGCTCACCGCGCCATATCGTTGCACAAGACTGTCGCCACACAGGAGGACACGCTATAAATGTGATTCACCAGTACTGCATTCAGCTCCATCAACTCGTGCCTGCTCGGACGTGCCATCTGATGTCCCGAACATTTCAAACCAGTAGAATGCATTTTTGAGTGGCGTTGAGACGCGATGAGGGCTGCACAGCCGAGTGACACTTTGATGTTTGGGTTTTGATAAGCATGCACTCTTTCAAAGAAATCTGTTGCAAAAATCTATCAAAAGACAAAAGTTGGTGAGGTTATCTTAGGGCATAGGTGGAACGGGTGTAATCACCTGCTGTTGCGGCCGCATGCCTATTTACAAATTCAAAAGCGATCCATATCAGCGACAGGATATAAATCTTATATAATTGCACTCGCTCCCCTCTGCCAATGTACACTTTGGCAATTCCACCCACTGAGTGCAGTCGGAACATGGAGGGGTTTACTTTGGAACAATGTCGGTGATGGTTCTAACTTCCACTGCATCACCACACACTGCCAATAATACCAATAAATTGTACAGCTCGCATGTTTTTCTCGTTGTTGATAAAATTTTGTGTAAATAGGTGAGACGACAATCAAATGAAGGCGATGTTCGCAGGAAGCTCTATTACTAGACTACAAGCTCTCCAGTGCGCTGATTATAATGCCTGTGAATGTCTTCAGGAAACGGAACACACAGGTCCCATTACCAATGTCAGCACTACTCACTAGGCCATCAGTAGATGGGAGGCCAACGCGCTTGAGAAAAGGATTTGGCTCCCACCTCTGCCATTCTGCAGGACATTCATGCACCACTACGTTTTTAAGGAGTATTCGAGGGCATAGACATGCAAGACACTCCGATTTCCTTGCCTCCATCCGCACATCGAATGCGCGTTTTAGCAGCTTAGAATAAATGCAGATCAATCAAATCCCGAATCCATCTATCCAATTATCCATCATTTCCCCTTCTGCTCGTCCACTTGCCCATCAACCTCACACTGCGCGAGTAGGAAGCTATATCCACTTGTAGCAAATTCGTGGTAAGGAGCTTCAGGTCCCACCGATCTCTTTGGCAGCCTAATCAGTGATGTTGTCCATGACTATACAAGCGGCCCTTTAAGCACTCTTCACTTAAAGAATGTTGTATGCTCAAGTACTTCTATTATCAGAAAAAATCAAATAACACATGATTTACGGTCAACTGCGTCATTTTAAATCAAACTGTAGCGAAGATCATCACATTAAAACCGTCAAGAGTGGACAAGTGGACAAAATGTGAGTCAGTCCAACATAAAATGAAGACGGTTAGACTTATTTTGATGTTTGGGTTTTGAAAAGCATGCACTCCTTCAAAGAAATCTGTTGCAAAAATCCATCGAAAGACAAAATTTGGTGAGGTTTTCCTAGGGCATAGGTGAAAAGGTGTAATCACCTACTGCCTTGGCAGCGGGCTGCACAGCCGAGTGACTCTTTGATGTTTGGGTTTTGATAAGCATGCACTCTTTCAAAGAAATCCGTTGCAAAAATCCATTAAAAGGCATAATTTGGTGAGGTTTTCTTAGTGCACAGGTGGAATAGGTGCAATCGCCTACTGCCTCGGCCGCATGCCTATTTACAAATTCAAAAGCTATCCATATCAGCAACGGGACATAAATATCTTGTATAATTGCACTTGCTCTCCTCTCCCAATGTACAATTTGGCAATTCTACCCACTGAGTGCAGTCGGAAAATGGAGGGATTTACTTTGGAACAATGTCTTTGATGATTCTAACTCTCGCCGCATCACCACACGCTGCCAATAATACCAGTACAGCGTACAGCTTGCTTGCCTTGCCCGTGGTTGATAAAACTTTGCATGAATAGGTGAGACGACAATCAAATGAAGGCGATGTTCGCAGGAAGCTCTATTGCTAGACTGCAAGCTCTCCAGTGCGCTGATTTTAATGCCTGAGAATGTCTTCAGGAAACGGAACACAGGCCCCATTACCGATGTCAGTACTACTCACTAGAGCATCAGTAGACGGAAGGCCAACATACTTGAGAAAAGGAGTTGGCTTCCACCTCTGCCATTCTGCAGGATATTCATGCACCCACTTTCAGCCACATGAGCCACTACCTTTTCAAAAAGTATCCGAGGGCATAGATATGCAAGACACCCCGATTATCTTGCCTCCATCCGCACATTAGATGCGCGTCTTAGCAGCTTAGAATAATTGCAGATCAATCAAATCCCAGATCCATCTATCCAACCATCTGTCATTTTTCTTTCCATTCGGCCACTTGCCCATCAACCTCACACTGCGCGAGTAGGAAGTTATGGTCATTTTTAGCGAATCCGTGGTAAGGAGCTTCAAGTCCCACCGATCTATTTGGCAGCCTAATCAATGATGTTGTCCATGACGTTGCAAGCACTCTTCACTTAAAGAGTGTGTATGCGCAGACACTTTTATTACCAGAATAAACATTTCCTATATAACACATGATATACGGTCAACTGCGTCATTTTAAATCAAACTGTAGCGAAGATCATCGCATTAAAACCGTTAAGAGTGGGCAAGTGGACAAAATGTGAGTCAGTCCAACATAAAATGAACGCGGTTAGACTCATCAAATGTAATGCATGATATGGACCACTGGTCGAGCACAGAAATTTACCCAGGAGATAACCACATTCGAGTCATTTTTGTGGTTCGGAGCCAAATGAGTGGAAAGTTGAGCGTTTCAGACACCTCATTTCTCTTGCTGCATTTTGCTGGTCCGCAGACATAGAAGTCTTCAAAGCACATGCAGTGCCAAATGTAGTCAGCTTTTATGCTGAATGATGCAGATGATCCAAGAGAATACATATCTATTTGATTAAAACTTGACGACATAAAAGGTAACAAATAGAAAACAACTGAGAATAGTGCTTTTATGACGAAAATGGTAAGCTAACTCAGTGGTTACCCTACTGATTTAAGGTGAGACAACTGTAGGCGTAAGCGTTTATGTCTAAGACCCNACCGTGGACGTAAGCGTTTATGTCTAAGACCTCAGTTTGGCTAGCATTTTCAAATGTCGCAACAGGATATTGTTGGTTAGACTCATCTAATGTAATGCATGATATCGACCACTGGTTGAGCACAGAAATTCATCCAGGAGATAACCACATTCGGGTTATTTTGGTGGTTCGGAGCCAAATGAGCAGAAAGTTAAGCGTTTTAGATACCTCATTTCTCTTGCTGTATTTCGCAGGTCCGCAGAAGTGGAAGTCTTCAAGGCACATGCAGCGCCAAATGTAGTCAGCTTTTATGTTGAATGATGCAGGTGATCCAAGAGAACACAAATTTATTTGATTAAGATTTGACGATATGAAAGGTAAAGAATGGAAAGCAACTGAGAATAGTGACAATAACTTCCTCCTTACAAAAGACTTACTCAAAAGCTTCTTATGCCGAAAAGGGTAAGCTGGCTCAGTGGTTGCCCTACTGATTTAAGGTGAGACAACTGTAGGTGCAAGTGTTTGTGTCTAAGACCCCAGTTTGGCTAGCACTTTCAAATGTCAAAACCGGATCTTGTCAAACGAAGCTAAAAATGGTCGAATGCTAGAGCAACAGTGCTTTGCAACTAGCAAAGTGCCAGCTTCCAGTGGCTACCTTATGCTGAGTACCCAGCAGAGCCACCCAAGTCGGTGCATGGTTTAGTCCGTTAACTAATTTACGCCGCGAGTTGGCTGCGAGGCGATGAACAACAGGTCTGATGCAATTTGTCAGAGCTAACTTCTGACCCCCTGAATCTCGCCCACTTCGATGTAGCTAAAGACGCTGGATGCTTTTGCTGTGACAGCCACGGTGGGTCGCAGTATATTCACGAAAAGCTAATCCTGCACAACTTGCAGTGCAAAAACACGTGTTCGAAACTTCCTTCCTTCATCGCTATATTAAAGCGATTTTCGTCCTCCAACACGCAATTCGGCTTAAGAAATAAACGTCATGTTGGCGAGCAAAGCATCTTTGCCCCGGTGTATGGATGAGCCACGTTTTCTAATATCTGACCTGAAGACTATACCACTGTCATTAACATTACAAATTTTACGCTGCCAGTTGGCCAGAATACCTCCGTTGACAAGTTATTACACACGAATGTCTGCTTTACAGGCTGAAATGCAATTTGCATGGATAATATCTAAATAAAATTGACTGAAAACACAGCACTCACTTCTCGTGCTCTGGCTTCAGTGGAGCAGATCAAAGGTGATTCTTACTTCTAAAGATAAAATTATGCCACTGAAAAGTTTAACTCAATGAGACCATCGTTCATGGCGCCTTTGCAAGCATTTGTGATCATTGCAGTGTCACATGTCTTGCTGTTGTCGGTGATCGCATTCTGCACACAGTCAAGCACCGAGTTTGTGTAGGCGCAAAAGTCAAATGCAATCAATCTGCCGCAAGCTGCATGGTAGCGAAGGTCGCTAAGCAACAAAATAAAACGGGAGCTCATCTGACTACCGAAAATGATCACTGATAGACCTCAACTGACAAGCTTGCAGCACTTACAATGGGAGAGCCATAACGCAAAGACTAGGAGAAATCCTTACGGAGGAGTCCTCACGGAATGGATGTGGACCCCATTTGCATAAAATCAGGAAGGCAAATATACGTGACGTGGGTAGAAGTGGCAAATACTTAGTGTCGCCCCTACCAGTCAACCGAATCAACACGAACACAGCTGCACTCATGGTGGAGAAAAGGAACGAAGAAAGACTTGATTCTGTGACACCTGGAGGACGAAACCTTGGGCGCGTCCGACCTCACGCTCATACTCACTGTCATGAGACTGCGGTTCACCGCCTCCTGGAAGGAGGGCAACATAAAGCGTGTGCTATGAAAATTGGGAGATGAGATTTCTGATGAATCAGTACGATGGGAGTTTACGGCTCTCTAATGACTGCACTGTGCAGAGAGGATTTCCTCGTCCTCCGCAACTGCAAAACGGAGAGCAAAAGCCTTTCCTGGAATCAAAGAAGTTGCGTCTTTACGCGGAAGCGCTTCCAACTTTCTAAATAACGTAGCGACTTTTGCACCAGTATGACTAGCTGCTGCTAGAGCAATGAGGTTTACCACAGAGTGAAATCGAATTCACAAATAAAGAGCTTAAATGGGGGAACATGGCATATACAATGTGCAAACTAATGTTTTTTTTCTCGTTTTGGAATTCAACTTATTTTGCATCGTTCCTCCCGTCTACACTAGAATGTTTTTTGCAAGAAGCACTTACTCCTCTAGTCGGTGAAAAGATTGATGAGTTGCATCCAAACTGGTTAAAGACAAAAGAAGACAATATTTGATCCGAATACGCACATATTCGACGAAGAGAAAGGCACTGGAGCTGCAGACATGTCTCAGTGGCTTGTCCACCCGGCAAAGACAGCATGGACAGCTCAAGTGGCCGATACGGAAACCAAAGGTTAATGTGGCAGCCAAGTATTACAATCAGAAAAGTGTAGAGACGACGAAGTCTCTGGAATGCATGATCATGTGGCTTACATCCTCCGCCTCATTCCTCCTCTCTCTCTTCATTTGAGCACATCGAATTTCCCAAGACTGAGACAATAAGTACTTCTTTGCTCCCTTTTTCCTACAACGTTGTACATCCACCGTACTTTCTCCGCAATTGACCTTACAACGCAGATGAGGGTCACCTTGTTCCTACTACAATGCAACGTCAAGCATTTATTTTCGAAATAATTTGCCCAAAACTCAACCCCACACAGCTGTGGAAGCAAAGTATTTAAGTACACTGCCCTGTTAGTCTTGACACTATAAATTTGGAGTCCAAAAGCAGTGACAACTCGCAGAGCTGAAGCCTTTATTTGCTTTCTTCCTGACAAGTCTGACCCCATGAGAAGGCGTTTCAGGCTATTTCTGCTTCGATATTCAATCTTACGTTGTTTAGGGATCAATGTCTACAACTGGAAGAAAGTTCCAGTGCTATGCCAACGAGGCAGTTGAAAGGTCAACAGAGCAACATTACTTTGAGCAAAGGTAAAAGGCTGAAAGAATTGCAGGTGCACCAGCGATTGTTATCAACGTCTCGCCTGTCCATTTTCTTAGTGTCTCATTCAAATCTATACAGTTGCACAATGGTGACACCAGCTACCAAGTCTGCTTAACGATACCGCGTGCTGTAGTCTATTTTAAGCCACTCTGCAGAGGAGACGGTATTGCAGGGTAACAAGCAGTATGCAGCCCTTCCCCTCTTCGTCCCACCCATTTGACATACGTGCCCATGCACAAAGTAGTTAGGACATCTTGTATTCTTTGCACAAACACCCCCTTACTCCTCACATTCACCTGCCCCACCACCCATAGAATGCGCATTCTGCACCTTCTCAAGCCTAAGTGGCAATATGCCACTTCCTTTAGAGATTTTACTACATTCCCAACAGCAGGATATTCACATCAAGATGCACTCATTACCTGTACTGCCAACAATCAACTGAAACCCAGCAAAATACGCCGCACCTGTTGCATAGTCATACAAATGGGCCGCGGCTAGCAGTCTTAATCTGCAATGGAACGTCTCCGCCACCACTTCAAATATACCTACTACAGATCCTTCAGCTTTTCCCCTCCCCGAAGACGAAAGACGACATCATTCTCGGGCAGAATGCAAAGGCATGTATTTAGCATACCACTTCGCAAAGGCACAACGACGATGCAACTAATTGGCCCTATCACCAAAATCCGTCATTCGACAAACCACCGACGCATAACCTAACCCAGCACCGTACTCTCCTCGGCAAGAGAACTGTGTCGTCAGTCTCCTCATCCCTTATAGTGTAAGCTGATTCCGCATAGGATGAGGAAATGTGCTAGCCGCCATGCGTGACCATGACCAGCAGCGAAAATATCGGCCTGAAAGCGAAAGAACAAACTCCTGTCAACTGTGCAGCATCGCAACAACTATGGCGAGAGAATAAGTAGTCTTTGATATGGCCATCGGTCCAGAATATACTATCACATCGCAAGCATGCAAGGACAAGCCCAACTGCCCGTTCCGGACAGCAGAAGTACACTCACTACCATCAACTGGCAGATGATCCTCAAGCAACACACCCACACGCACACACGAGAATCCCAAGATCACACAACTTCATGTGACATGGGCCATACAGGTTAGAATCTGCGGAAGCAAGTGGGGCATGAGGTCGTTGGGCATTCTCCATTCCTCTCACAAATTAACCACACTCGGGCAATAGGTTATCCCACTCACTGCAACACCCACATGTAGGCGTCATTAAAAATGCCTCTTTGGATACGCGTGGATAACTTGAATCCTAGGCCTTCACCATTAGGCAAGCGATTAGCGAATGTCAGTGAATGGTGCAGAGGATCATGCTTACCCATGACAGCAACATAACCACACTCCAAATTACTCCACACCCACTTCAGATTGGCATCACCTCATGGCATAGTGGTAAAAGCGGCAATACCTGAACAGCTTAGATTCAAAAAATAAACAAGCAAAGCTAGCAATTGTAAAGTAATAAAAAATGTCTGAGCCAACTTATCCAACCTACTAACCAGGCTACAGGTTAGCTCATGTTTCGTTATCCCCTGGCACTTACACCGCACTCAATCGTTCATAAGGTCTCCAAGCAAAAAGCCGCGTCTCTTCTCTCCTGGATAAATGAATAGTCCGCACTAAGGGAACTTCCGGCAGAATCGATTGTTCGGATGATTGCGACACCACAGCTGTCCACGACAATGATGACGACTTCAAGGCGCTTCTACGTCTACATTCTCCCTTGCCATTACCACCGACGGCGAAGATGGACGCCGCTGGCAGTCTACTGAGTCTGTGATGTTGTCAAAAAGCGACCCACAACCAGCGTTGAAGGTGGTGGCGTCCTGCCTTACACCGACCACATACTCCCCGTCATCAACCCCCAAGCGGTACATAACAAACACCAACTACTTTACTTCCACTGAAATCACATCAGCCTACAGCGATAAATCCAACACATCTTACTCCTCCCCTCGCCTCTACATAGCTCTTGGGCACCACAATATCATCCACATGCTACCACCGAAGCATCTGGACAGTGAAGGCGACGATCCATTTTCCTCCTGAAACAGACAGGCACCAACAGCTGTTCGCCATGACGGACTTCTCACGCCCGTTCCATACCCTAGGGGGTGCAATTTACCAACTAATGACACCGAAAATTGAAGCCACGTTGTCTACTATCAATAGTCTTAACTCACAGATGCATTGCCATCAGTCTGCGAAAAAGTCGAATTCCATTTAAATAACCATCTCAGGACTGTACTCCCAAACGAACAGTCAGAAATTCGCTGGCGCACCCACCCACCACCACCTACACCACAAGCATACGATAATCCAACTTCTCGGCAATATGATCCTCATCTATCGTTGCAAAACAAACAAACAAGCAAACAAACGAACGAATCCCAAAAGCACGGAATTAAACATGAGCCAAGCTGCATACAGTAAGCAGAACAGTTGATGATTTTTATTCAATATTTTATCTGATATCAAAACATCTTACCAGTTGGCTCTTCATTCTCCCTTGCGTCGCACGTCCCATCTGCTTCCTTCCCCATGTCTGCTCACCTCTTACAGCATTCACCCTCCCTTCGCAAGCACACCCTCCTTCGTCAGAGGCTGCTGATCTTCGCCCAAACTTCTGGAAGCCAAAATAGGAGGTCAGTAGTTGTTCCGCCTCCTTTGCACCCTCAAGCAACCCACGGTAAGGAAATGAAAGTGTCACAACTATACACACTTGTCAAATCTACCTCACCTTCACCAAAGCGCTACGCATGGTTTGGCTATTAAATGGATAAGTTTCAGTTTTACAATTGCATTGCCCACAACTCGTTTCAACTTGCTCCGCCCAAGTCCCATTAAAAGGAACCCGATTCACGTCGCGCATGAGAATTCAGGTTACCTAACCCCAACGCACGAAAGTCCACTACGACCTTCCGGATAAATAGTTTCAGCTCTCCCAGAACCCAGTCCGTTGTTTCTGAGTTAGAATGGGAGAATAACTCGTCATGAAGCTGAATCAATGATTGAGTGGCTACTGAGGTCTCGCATATGCGCTACATTAAGAAAAGATCAACACAACTGAGAACTAAGGTTGCAATCGCTCGTGTAGAAGTTAATGACCATTTATAATGCGAGATGTCCCACAAGCGCGATCTAATCCACCGACATGAGTACTATGACAACCCGAAGAATCAAGCTTTTGTCATGTACCATTTATGAAAGCATTTGGCGGTCTAGGGCGAGAGCGAGAGGCCGTTCGAAGACGCATACAATTCGTAAATTAAGACTCATTCTCACCTGTGCAACGTCCAAAGTAATGGCTAAAGCTGGACTCGTGTTTTGTGTTAGTCGATACTGTCCCCACACTTGTAGCAAGCGCTCCACCGAAAAAGGCAAATTTTTGTCGAATTCAGGGTCCGCAACGTCTTCAACAAGAAGAAAAGCCAAATACTAGGTGCATTTTCAACTGTATTCAACAAATTAGCCTCCAGTCACCGAAAATTNTTGGCGGTCTAGGGCGAGAGCGAGAGGCCGTTCGAAGACGCATACAATTCGTAAATTAAGACTCATTCTCACCTGTGCAACGTCCAAAGTAATGGCTAAAGCTGGACTCGTATTTTGTGTTAGTCGATACTGTCCCCACACTTGTAGCAAGCGCTCCACCGAAAAAGGCAAGTTTTTGTCGAATTCAGGGTCCGCAACGTCTTCAACAAGAAGAAAAGCCAAATACTAGGTGCATTTTCAACTGTATTCAACAAATTGGCCTCCAGTCACCGGAAACCACTGTTGTTAACACAACAAGATATTCCAAACACTGCTAGAACAAACTTAATTAGCCGCGTGAACCATTGTGAAACAAAAATTAACGGTACTTTGCACTGTATTCGGAAGCAAGTAAACCTCAACAGTAGATTCATCTTTCCCTACGTGTTCAACTTCAGAAAAAGATGCATAAAGAGTGGGGCAAATAGGTACGCATGCGTAAAAATAAGTACCTTTAGCAACGCATCCAAAGTGAATAAAATCTTATTAGTTTGTGAACTTCATCTACAAGCAATGCTGCCACTAATCAAAAGTCATCATCATGAAAGTAGCAAACCATTGAACGCGAGCAATAGCATCAGTTGATTGAAATGCCTGGTTCCGCCACAGGAAGAGATAGGCGGACAAAGCGTCGTTTCGCAGCAAAAGGCCATAGACAAATCACAGAGCAATCGTACACCGAGCCGCGGCAACATTGAGCTAGGCAGTGCATTCAAACACAAATGCCATGTTTGCATAAAAGCGACAGCCCATCCATGCGTAATGTTTCTGAGTTCAGAGAATCATCAGTCATGCAAAGCACTTTAGGCACCATTGTATAACTGTTGGCACTGTTAGTGTTGTGCATATTTTTGTAGCGCCACTGGTAGAGGAATCAACCAATTTTCCTCATTTATTTTCTGAGCTTTGCTGATATGATCTTATTGCCTGAATCGATGCTTTTAATCGACTCTGACTGAGAGGCACATAATAAACCAGATTTATAGGATCTGAAGTGAATTTCAGGGCGAAATCTTTTTGCCGATTAGATCAGAGCGCAGTTTGCTGTTTTCTTAGCCCACGCATTTTTATTTAACATTTATTTGAAATCTTAATGTCGATAACGATAATTATACCCAAACTTTGCGTTTACGCATATTTAGCAGCACATATGAAAAGCCGAATTTGTGTGAGTTTTGCTGCAGTGTTGAGTTTGCGCTTTTCGTTAAGGGAAACGGATATGTAAGTGTCCATTCGGAGAGGAATTCAATTTGTTTGATTTGCATCTGTCTGATGTTGTGGATTGGCATGCTAGTTTGGCTATGTATTTGTAGGCTTGTTGCATCCATAGTTTCTATAGTGGCTGTGCTGGATACTCGACTTCTGTTACCTAGTTTGATCGAGTGCTAGCATCAGCAACCTCCTTTCTGGCCTTGCTGCTTTTTAGAGCATAGTTAAGCTCGCTGATTCTGGTGGTTCTAAGTTCTTTTCAAATTGAGCAGTAGACGTGAGCTCTG
>LWMK02000240.1:42088-103865 GCA_001693075.2 Taenia saginata | reverse complement strand
TTGGTTGGCGGCTATCCACACAGTGTTCGCCTCACACATTGTGAGTAGACATTGTCGAAACTCCTTTGATACTCGCTCATTCGTTTCCTCGTCTCCCATTTTCGATTTTATGCTGCGAATGTAGTTTTCTAGAGTTCTTCTTGCTGCCATCCTACCTCGCTCTTCCTCATCTTCCTGCTTTAAATTTTCTGCACCATTCGGCATCTGGTTGATCTGTTTGGTGAAAGTGATACCATTTTGCTCTTCTGCTGACTTGTCTATGGCGGTTACATTGAGAACGCCATTTTCATCAATGTCGAAGGACACCTTAATCTGCGGTATTCTGCGCGGCGCCGATGGGATGCCTGATAACTCGAATTTGCACAACAAGTTGTTGTTGTCACTCTTCATCTCACGCTCACCCTCATGCACCTGCACCGACACACTCGAGTGATTTTCTAAACACGTGAAGAAGATCTTCGTCTTCTCCCCCTCCAACAGCACCAAATCCTGCACTTTCTTCAACTTGTAATCAGCCAGATTGGACGCCAGTAGTGCCGCACCATATGCTACCGCCTCGTCCGGATTGATGGAATAGTTCAACTGCTTGCCATTGAAGAACTCCTTTAATAACCAATGTATCTTTGGAATACGCGTCAAATTGCCTACCATTACTATCTCGTGAATATCACTCTTGCCTAATTTTGCATCATATAACACCTGCTTTACCAGATCCAGCATCTTATCGAAGAGATTTGAACACAGCTGCTCAAAGCGGGTCCGTGTGAGGGTTGTATTGAAATCAATGCCATCAAACAACGATCCTATATTTATGCGTGTGCTTTCAGAACGAACCAACACCCTTCTTGCCATCTCACACGCCTTCCTGAGCCGGTTGATGGCCTTCTCGCTGGTCGTCAAGTCCTTGCCCGGGTGCATTTGCTTGAATGTCTCCACACAGTGCTTTACTATTCGAGAATCAAAGTCCTCGCCACCGAGGTGCGTGTCACCGTTAGTCGCCTTTACCTCGAATGTTCTATCCTTGATGGACAGGATGGACACATCGACGGTGCCACCACCCAAATCAAAGACGAGTACATTGAGCTGCGGGGCAGACCTTTTGCCTAAACCATATGCGATGGCGGCTGCTGTGGGCTCATCGACGATCCGCAACACGGTTAACCCTGCTAACTTTCCAGCATCTATCGTCGCCTGCCGCTGGTTGTGATTGAAGTATGCTGGAACTGTGATTACCGCGTTCTTCACCCCTTCGCCCAAATACGCCTCTGCTGTCGCCTTCATCTTCAGCAGCACCATGGACGAAATCTCCTCCGCAGTGTAATGTTTCGTCTCACCACGATACTCTACCTCGATCATCGGTTTGCCCTGCGAATTTATGACTTTGAATGGCCAATGCTTCATGCCATCTTGCACCACCTCATCGTAGAATCGGCGTCCAATCAGACGCTTTGCATCAAAGACTGTATTAGTTGGGTTTCGGTCCGCTTGATACTTTGCGGCCTCACCGATGAGACGTCCTCCATCCGTGAAGGCGACGTAGCTGGGCGTTGCACGGCACCCTTGATCGTTGGCAATTATGTTAACCTTGCCGTCTTTAAAGACTCCTACACATGAGAAGGTGGTCCCCAAATCAATGCCAATGACTGGACCTGTCGACCGGCTTCCGCTGTATGCACACATGTCTACACGTAGAGACAACAATGGTTGCTTCCACTATCACCACTACCTTTTATATCAACCACAAGTGATCATCAAGAGCATCTTTACGATGTGAGCTAAATACCGTGGGCCTTTGATCCAACCAAAAACTGCTACTGCTTCACTCTTTTTCTTATTAGCTGGCGACTGCAGACATGAAGGCAATGACGCACAATGCAGTGCTGCTTGCATGCCTCTGATTGGTCGCTGGCGTCGTCGATGGTGTGTGCTCCATGTCGAAGTGGTGATGGCAGAAGTGCGTCAGCGCTCAAGTGCTAATTCATTTATCCATGACTGTCACAATTTTGGATGTCTGGGAAGGCCCAAGCAACGAGCTATGAATGACTCGTCTTAGTGACATCCATCTCTTCGCTGCCACAACTATCGCCGGCATGAGTCGATTAGGTGAGGAAACAGAACAGAGCATGTTTCACTCCTGCGTTACGCATGTCAATTCGTGTAAGCATACGTGTTGATTGTGCCTTAGACACGATCAATGAATGTATTTGGCACGGCATTTGTCTGGAAATCCGTTTGAACTACGTTGTTGATTCAGTCCACATTTGGTACTAGCTTGTGACCACTTTTTAAAGGCCATGAACGAATCGCAGAGAGTGCACACGGAAATGTTAAACTCCCTGGTGTTACTTTTCGCTGTGAAGGTGACCTGAAGCATCTTCCCTCTCAAACTGTTAGAGTACTTCTTAATTGAAATGGATATGACTTCTCTACCATGCTGTCATTTACTAGTGATTGCACCGCGAAGTTCCAGAGAGACTTGGAAGATTTCGTGCTTGCCCAAGCTGATGAGACCAGCACACCTCTGGTCCGTGATTGTCACGCCGTCATGGGAGCTTCACAAATTGTCACTTCTATGCTATTCATGTTTGTAGGTTATTGCTAAATCACGATAGTGGTAAAATTAGTTCCACCTCACACCATCCGACCCTGTTGTTAAGTCCACACCTCAACACTTGTTGCAGACGTAAGACGATTAAGTGTCCCGTTTTAACATTTGATGTCGTATTTCTGAAGTTAGTCCCGATTGAAATCAGTCCCTCATCCGTCGCCTTTCCGCCAACATTCCCTAACGTCAATCCATTTGTACTGGAAACCATCTTTTCTCGCATCGGCAGTAAGAATAGGTTGTAGAGATATATCTATTGGATATTTGCTCAAGCTGATGGAGCTTCCATTCCACATCCAATAGGATCAAACCATCCTCAAAAACGCCATGACTAAGTGGGCATGCTGCCAATTTGGATAAACAATTCGCCCAATGAATTCGCACAGGACAACATTCACTTTGCCATGAATTGACGCATTTCACAGTCCATATCAGGTGTCTACTTCATAAGGGGGAGCATAGTGCTGCATCGAAGAGGATGCTTAATGTCTTCCTTTACTGAGCGGAAGAACGGGATGCACTCTATCTAGCAGCGCTTCCTACTAGCTAATCTACCTGCCTCGAAAGTGACGCCCTCATGCATTGAGGACTCCTTTGTCGTGAAGAAGTGAACTAATCCACCTAGCCACTCTTACATCCGTCCATTTTTCTAATATCGCCTCACCTTCACGACACTGCGATCATCGGCAACTCCTCCTTGTTTAACTGTGCTCTTCAGGCGAAAAGAAGCCCATACTAACGGCAATGAAACCAGTTCCATGTGCAAAGTCCATTGCTCGGTCTGCACCCCATCACTCACCCTACCCGCTTTGCTCCTTGCAATCATGTCTTATGCCACCCATACAGCTCAGTCCGCGACAGTAAACGTCCNTTCCATGACTACAATCATAACACTTTCTCGTCAAAGGCACTTCGCCACACCCAACTCGAGTGAATCCACCCAACGACTGATGAAATGTAGAAGTGGCTAAATAAACCCACCCTATTGAATCCCTTTTGCCAGCGATCGCTGAATTCATTTGCAAATTTGTTTGGCTGAAGCAAGTTGGAGCACATAAAGGAGCCAACGTGAAATCCAGAAGAATGCGCAATGCACATGGAGGAGATATGGAACCAGGAAACGGGGAAGCGAAAGCACAATTAAGCATATGTGCGTGGGAAAGAGCAGAAGTGCAGTTGGAGACGTTTAGCACTAATGCCCAACTATCTTTTGTGCAATCTCTATTAAAGCTCGAACCAAAGTCGAACCTCAAACAATGAAGAAAGCAACGTCTCGTAAGGAGTCAAAGCACCAAGAATTGCCTCTCCAGACATGCAGTGGGTGCTTCAATTTTGTACATCCACAGTTACAACGACCCAAAACAGCCAAATTTTCCACTTCAACCTGTGACGTAGCTCTGTCTTAGGTTATGCCTCAAACAGAGTAGATCCACTATTCATCCTGTCTCCATGTATACTTACACACGCCAATCTCGTGGCATTGAGGTGATCCCCCGTTGTAGACGTGCTAACCTATCTAATCCCACCACACAGCCCTCTAATTGCAAAGGGTATTTTCGTTGAGAAACACTTTGCATTAGTGAGTAAGGTCAGATCTTCCGGTTAATACGAATGTCCCTATCTTATCCCATAATTTGCCTGTTAGCGTTCGCTATGTCGCACCAGCCTTGAGAAAATGCTGGGAAAGTCTTCCACTTGTGCAACCCCCGACCGTCCTCGATGACGGCTTTTGTGATTGGTTAGGTCGTTTGCTGTGGTTACGGTGAGAGTGGGAGAGTTTTCAATCTTCCTATGAATGAATTTACCCCAACAGTGGCTAACGAACGGCACTTGGCATGGAAGCACCGTTGGTGTGTGTCAAGTTGGCATTCAGCTCAACGATGTTCCCACCATTTTGTTGGTTTGCCATGGCTCAAAGGCTTTGGCCTGAAGGCTTTGCTTCCCCTATGAACACAGACTGTTTTGACTGCTGAATTTAGGTTTCGATCTGTGATCTGTGATCTATGAGTGCATATGTTGTTAGAACAAACAATGCATTATCGTTCTGAGGAATGAGTGGATGATGGGATGGTGGGAGGTATTCCACCAGAAGCCACGATTGCATCCTTAGTCCTGATCCCCAAATTGGCAAAATGGGTGCAAATAATAATTCGAATTGACTGTGTTGATGCTGTGCTAAGTCTTCATTTCTTGCTTCATTTTCTATCTCCTCCTAAAGCAAAGTGGTGACAATTTTGTTCATTAAAACACTCCCAAGGAATAAATGGAACTTGGTCATAAAGGATGACCTATGTTTACACAAGAACGCTCAACTGTTCGCATTTCAAGTGAAGCATGGGTTAGTCAAAGCTGTATTGCGCGTTAATGGGATTGTTTTCTTACAGGTAAAATGACAGCGTCAATCAAACTGCCACTTGTTGGTCCACATGAGGCTGGCTGGTCTCTATGGCCCTCTTACTCATGCCTGCCATGAGTGGATCTTGAATCTTGTGGGTCGAAATTTGCCCAAAATATAGACAGAAATGACTAGAAGCGTGTGTCCAAAAGTCATGCAATCTTTTTGGAAATTGGCTTTCTGTTTGGTTAAATCTACTCAAAGTTGTCTTTCTGTCTCTGCACTTGCCAAACCACATCCCCATCTACCCATTTAACAAGCCTCCTCCAAATTGTTAGCATTCTTAGACAGATATTCAATGCAAAAATAAAGCGCCACACAGCGTGTCCCACTTTGTCACTTCATTTCCCATTTCCATAGTAATGATTAGTATCCCTACTTTGCGCTAATTCATCCCCCAACCTAGTTGGATGACTCATTGAAAGAGATGAAGCACTTCATTATTGCACAATGTAGGACTTTTCACAAATAGCATGCTGATACCGTTCTTGAAGACCCCAAACTTACTCTCTATTGGAGCTCGAACCAAAGTCGAACCTCATACAATAAACAAAGCAACCTTTCGTAAAGAGTCAAGGCAATAGGAGACATGTTGAAGATATCCAAAGCATGGCAACAAAGAGGCCAATCTTCCAAACTTGGCTAGTGAAACAACGTCCAGTGAAACAGTTTGGGAGTAGGATGCAAATATTGCAGGATAGGACCTGATACCCCCCTAATCGAATTTAAAGCCATTTACTTGCTCATATTCGGAAAGCAACCAGTGACCATGGGGGACAAATAAAGGAATGGCTCATCAAACAGGACCTAAGCTCTAGCAACCACTTACCAAAGAAAGCCAAAGACACCATTTGAGGCAGCAGCTACAAAAGCACGGTTTAATACGCCCGCAACCAGGGTCTCTCCCTCTGAAAATATACACCATGATAATACTCGGTCACTAAACTACTTAAAATTAAGTCCGTTTGGGTTGACTGTGCAGACCAGTTTAATTCCTGCCCACAAACCATCTGACACAATTACCCCTTATCAGCTTTATCGCTTCAAGTGTAAACAATAGTCTTGCAAACCGTTAAATAGCACAAACCTAGTTATCGTAAGCTGTCAAGGTACACATATTACATGCATGTTTGGCGCAATACGCAAACAACTATAATCGGAAGCATGGGATCCACCCCTTATCAGCACAGCTTCGGTCAGAAGGAGGATTGGAATCAGGACTAGAAATGCTCACATGGGTGAGATGGTGGCCTCATTGCCCAGCGTAACCAACTTAGGGGTCAAATTACAAGGCAGACGAGCATTTTCAGCATCCCAAGCGGTGGCTGTGCCCAAGCGTTCTACTACGAGAAGAACCGAACTGCAACGTCGGATGCCACTGACAAAGGCCACGACTTCAGCAGGAAGAGTCAGACCCCACAGATGCGACAAGGCGACACTCGCGGAGTTCCACTCCCCAAGAGCAGCACAACGAAGCAGGCCAGTTCTCGCCAAAGGTGCATACACCCAGAAGCAGTTCAAAGACATCTCAAAGACGAGTTACAAGTTGCCTCGGCAAGGCGGGTCCGATTGCTTCTTGAGGGTGCAAACACATTGGC
The DNA here is from genome assembly GCA_001693075.2 of Taenia saginata. Lineage (NCBI taxonomy): Eukaryota > Metazoa > Platyhelminthes > Cestoda > Cyclophyllidea > Taeniidae > Taenia > Taenia saginata. The sequence continues at coordinate 97,267 of LWMK02000240.1, read as the reverse complement.
AAACACTATAACCCTGAAAAGGGATTCATTTAGTCTTGACAAATTTGCGAAAGCAGCAAAACACACCAACAAATGTGTGGACAACTGTGTCACAGAACCAAGAACTACTCCAACTTACCTCTCGCTCTAAATGCCTCTCACTTGTGCATTGTAACAATACAGAATCCCGGTTCTTTCGATACATTCGCCTACCGACTGAACCACTTCGTAGGAGCGTACACAGACATATGAGCGATTAGTTTGCATAGTTTCAGGGCATGCGAATGATGGGATTTGCCTCCGAAATGACTTGAATACCTTAATCAGTGTTGATGTCTATGGGTTGACGCTGGAGAAACCAGTAACACGACCAAATGAGCCAGCACGCAGATTAATCACGCACGTGGCGATGACCTTAAAGGACAAATTTGGAATTATTTGTAGAGGTGAGAGACTAGAAAGAAGTCATTAAGAGGCGGTTGTAATGGCGAAAAAATTTCCAGCTGGATGAATGTAAGAGTCTATGCAAGAAATTATGGGGCAATCATGACAATTGTTGTTCATGCACACGTATGTGCAACAGCAAAGTAAAAGCAACTTTTAAAATTCATTTTTTCCCAATTAGTTTGACTTAACACGAAATTGTAGACGCAGGCATATCTTTGCATGCAGACACGTATGCATTACACTGTTGGATTCACTTTCACCCAGTTAGATAGGAAAACACAAGACAAAAATCCGAATTTCTGTGCAAATTACCAAAAAAGATCTTGATGGTTCAAACACTTGTGCATTATCCAATTTGAGACGTCGTTCTCACTGTTTCAGACCACTGCATACATTTCAGCGTTCTTTGTTAGCCGTGGTAGCCTTAAAATTTTGGCTACAGAAGTCTTGTCTGCATCAAAGGCTTTAGTGATGCTTTTCACATCGGCTGGCATTTTAATCCTACATCCGACATGGATGCATTTGCTTAAGTGGATCATTATCTGACAAAATTGGTGCATCTATCGAGTGTGAGAAGCTGGTGTTTCGCTCTTGCATCAATGTGTACAAAGGTTAGGTAAGAACAGATTGTGATCCATGAGTCCCATCAGCTTCACATTGTGGTGTTCTCCAGGTCATCGTTGTCCTCGACTTTGTGGCAAAAGTTCTGCACCATGAAGTAATAAATTGAACAGCACGAGCTCATGCCCAAATGATTGAAGCAGATCACTTTAAGATGGAACTTCGAGGTGGTTACACTACGTTGCCTGCTTTCACATGCTTCCAGCCAATTGTGCAGTGCAAGTTTGAATACTGGCAGTAGCACCATGAGAAATCACAGTAGCACCTACACTTACACCGCGTGTGTGAATAGGTTACCGTCGCCGTGCCAAGGAGACTGCGATTAGCACAGTTTTCATTCGCAGTTAGTACAGCATCATTCGTTTTCAATTATCTCCATTTCTGAGTGCTGCGCGTCTGTGGATAATTCTCCAACACATTTGTGGCACCAAGACTTGCCTCTCCAGACATGCAGTGGGTGCTTCAATTTTGTACATCCACAGTTACAACGACCCAAAACAGCCAAATTTTCCACTTCAACCTGTGACGTAGCTCTGTCTTAGGTTATGCCTCAAACAGAGTAGATCCACTATTCATCCTGTCTCCATGTATACTTACACACGCCAATCTCGTGGCATTGAGGTGATCCCCCGTTGTAGACGTGCTAACCTATCTAATCCCACCACACAGCCCTCTAATTGCAAAGGGTATTTTCGTTGAGAAACACTTTGCATTAGTGAGTAAGGCCAGATCTTCCGGTTAATACGAATGTCCCTATCTTATCCCATAATTTGCCTGTTAGCGTTCGCTATGTCGCACCAGCCTTGAGAAAATGCTGGGAAAGTCTTCCACTTGTGCAACCCCCGACCGTCCTCGATGACGGCTTTTGTGATTGGTTAGGTCGTTTGCTGTGGTTACGGTGAGAGTGGGAGAGTTTTCAATCTTCCTATGAATGAATTTACCCCAACAGTGGCTAACGAACGGCACTTGGCATGGAAGCACCGTTGTTGTGGGTAAGGTTGGCATTCAGCTCAACGGTGTTCCCACCACTTTGTTGGTTTGCCGTGATTTAGAGACTTTGGCTTGAAAGCTTTGTTTCCAGCATAAACACAGATAGTTTTGACTGCTGAATTTAGGTTTTGATCTGCGATCTGTGATCTATGAGTGCATAGGTTGTTAAAACAAACAACGCATTATCGTTCTGGGGAATGAGTGGATGATCTAATGGTGGGAGGTATTCCACCAGAAGCCACGATTGTATCCTTAGTCTTGATCCCCAAATTGGCAAAATGGGTGCAAATAACAATTCGAATTGACTGTGTTGGTGCTGTGCTAAGTCTTCTTTGTTTGCTTCCAATTTTGTCTCCTCTTAAAGCAAAGTGGTGACAACTTCGTTCATTAAAACACTCCTAAGGAATGAATGGAACTTGGTAATGAAGGACGACCTATGCTTACACAAGGACGCTCAACTCTTTGCATTTCAACTAAAGCATGGGTTAGTCAAAACTGCATTAGGCGTTAATAGGATTGTTTTCTCACAGGCGAAACGACAATGTCAATCAAAATGCCACCTGTTGGTCCACATGAGTCTGGCTGGTGTCTATGGCCCTCTTACTCATGCCTGCCATTAATAAATCTTGAATGTTGTGAGTCGAAACTCACCCAAAATATGGGTAGAAATGACCAAAAGCGTGTGTCCAAAAGTCCTGCAATCTCTTTGGAAATTGGCTCTTTGTGTGTAGCGAAATCTACACAAAGTTGTCTTTCTCTCTCCGCACTTACCACACCACATCCCCTTCTACCTATCCAACAAGCCTCCTCTAGGTTGTTAGCACTCGTAGGCAGACATTCAATGCGAAAATAAAGCGTCACACAGCGTGTCCCACTTTGTCACTTCATTTTCCATTTCCATAATAATGATTAGTGTCCCTACTGAAGGCGGGCTTCGAGACGTTTATGCTTGTGGCTTAGGCCTCCAGTGGTGAAAGAGTTATCTTCGAGACGTTTATGCTTGTGGCTTAGGCCTCCAGTGGTGAAAGAGTTATGTGACGGGACCGAGAAGGCTGTGATCTACTCGAATAGGAAGAACGGAACAGTGATTCGAATGGGTTAACGCATTAGCTACAATTGATGAGGGTAACAAACAATCCTTCAAATGCCATTTCTCATTTAACCCATTGACACCGATGATTAATTTGGTTTAGAAACATCGGTTAATGGATAATTCGAGGCACATTTTGCAATTGAGTGTGTGCACGTACAGCAAGTGATGTTGGATTGTTCGTGCTTCCTTCCATCCATCCATCCATCACAATTCGAATTTCAACGGAACATTTTTGCTCTGTTCAAAAAAGGATTGCAAGGAGTGCCGTTTCAACCAACTCCAGTTAAGTCGATCGACGCGCGACTCGCATTTCACCCGCACCATCGTTTTGCCACCTCATAAGTGACTTCATTTGATAAATTGTGACAAGGAGGTCCTGGGTAGTAATTGCATTAGACACTGTGTGTCAACGTGTTCTATTTGCGCAGGTCTGCAAGTCACACTTTCTCATCGGCTTCGTCTATTCGATTGTGACGCCGACTGTTGTGATCGTAGCTGCACCAATCGTGCGAGACATGACTGCAAAGTCTACGACTACACACAACCAATGGAACGTGCACACACAGATCCGATCTTACCACCAGTTCTCACGGCACTCTCTAATAATTAACGCGATGTTTCGACAGGGAAGCGTTGGGGAAGGCAGAAGAATTGGAAAGATGAGAGTCAATGTAGAAATGCATGGAGGTGGTTAGAATTGGAAAGATGAGAGTCAATGTAGAAATGCATGGAGGTGGTTGAGAGTGATTGGGCAAGTTGACGTGCTCCTTCGTGGAAAGGCGCCTTAAGTGGAATGAGACAAAGAGAAACACGACATCGGTCATCCCATTCTTCCAACCGTTCAATGCGTCGAAGCATCACATGAATTTGTTTTTATTTGACGCAGTTATTTGCCTTGGCCTTTAGGGAGAGAGTTCTTAACCCCCATCCCCAATCTAATGCTTGATGCTATTCCATCAGGGAGGAGGACCTGCTCGCCTCTGTCTAGCCTACGTTACCTTGACGCGAGTTCGATGGTACACTTGGCATTGTCGACACTAGTGCTTGCGTGGAGAAAGGCAGCTTCTGGGCGTTTTGGTTAAGACAACGCATTGGAACACAAAATCCCTAGCAAAGAGAGGCATTTCGATTTGGCACTGATACCTTTGTGAATGGTAGAGCTGGTGTGGAACTCTACTTGGTCTGTCTTGTAATGGACACCCTGAAAGACATCCTCTTTCCCAGTGAACATTCTACGCCGTTTGGTTATGAAGTGAAGACGTGTTACATGGTGGCAGGAAGTTTGTTCTTTACCTAAGGGGAATGTCGAATTGACTAGCTAGAGTCGACTAAATATTGCGATCATTACTCATTAATAATAAATCGTCTGCAGTGCTGACATAAAAAAAATGTGAAGTAGTGGTCGCCCTTAAGCTCTCCTCGGATTGTTTGCAGGTCAATTCCGTGAGAGAGAAAAATTAATGAGGAAATGCATCAGAAGGCCCTTGTATGGGTAAAGGAGTGGCCAAGTGGGTGGAGAAAAGATTTATTTAATGCTCATGAATGCATGAAGAAGTAACAACTCTCTGGGTTGGGGTTAGGCTTGGTAATCAAAGCAAGGCATACGGGTTTCCGTGTTTGGTCACTTTGTGAAACCAGGAGGCAATGAGCAAAAGATTATTCATTTTGTCAATTTGTCATTCTGCTTCTCTGTGCTTGCGAACTGTGTTGCTTCGCTGCCATGATGGGGCTGCACGCACATTTAACCGTTTTGCGCATAAGCTCGTAGTCATTTTCTGTGGCCTCTTGGTCGAGGTCCATCCAATTGAGCGCGGTCTCACACATCTTATGTGCACAATTGCGTTGCGCCTCAGACGTTCTTTGCCTTATCTCATCGTCTTCTAGCTTCGATTGCATGGTGAAGATGTAGCTTTCTAGCTTTTCCCTTGCTGCCATCTTACTTCTCTGCTTCTTATTCTCCAGCGTCAACTCCTCAGCTTCATTCATAATTTGGTCAATCTGCTTCTTCGAGAGACGACCACTATGATCAGCAAAGACGCTCATCTGCTGCTTTGACAAGACGTCCACCGCTGACACATCGAGAATGCCATTCCCGTCAATAGCAAATGTAACTTCTATCCGAGGAGACCGACACCTCGAGGGTGGGATACCCTGTACGACAAACTCTCCCACCAAGTTGTACTCATTTGTCACCAAATGCTCACATTCGAACATCCAAAATGACATGTTTTTTTGATTATCAAAGGATTTTGTGTACACCAATGTCTTCTTCGATGGGGTTTTCACGTTACGCTCTATCAGTGTCGTTAGTTCACCATTTGGCGCCGCCAACTCTACTGAAAATGGTGTTACGTCCTGCATCACCAGCGACTGTTCATCAATCATGCAAGACGCCAGCAACGCTGCGCCACACGCTGCTGCCTCGTCCGGATTGATGGACCTGTCAAACTTACTGCCACTGAAGACGTCCTGTAGCAACTGCTGCACCTTCAATATGCGCGTTGATCCACCCACCAGTAATACCTCGTCAACATCGGCCTTTTCCAACCTTGCATCAAACAACGTCTGTTTTACAATAGCCGACATTCTATCGAAGAGGTCCAAGCACAATTGCTCAAATTGACACCGTGAGATGGACACAGAGAAATCTACGCCCTCATACAACGAATCCACATTGATGTTTGTGCACTCAAGCAGGCTCAACGTTCTTTTTGCATTCTCGCACGCCTTCCTCAGCCGACTGATGGCTTTTGCGTTGGTAGCCAAATCTATTCCTCCGTGTTCTTGCTTAAACGTCTCCACGCAGTAATCCACCAGTCGAGAATCAAAGTCACCACCACCCAGGTGCGTGTCACCACCGACAGCAATCACCTCGAATTTTTTATTCCCAATGGACATGATGGACACATCGAGGGTGCCACCACCCAAGTCGAAGATGAGTACGTTGCGCTGCCTGTCAACCCTCTTGCCCAAACCGTAGGCAAGAGCAGCTGCCATTGGCTCACTGACGATGCGCATCACATTCAAACCCGCTATTCTGCCCGCATCAATCGTTCCCTGACGTTGGTTGCTGTTGAAATACGCCGGCACAGTGATCACGGCATCTGTCACCGTCTTGCCCGTATAAGCTTCTGCTGTCTTCTTCATCTCCAGCAGCACCATAGACGAGATCTCCTCTGCAGTAAATTGTTTTTTCTTACCACAGCACCTCACTTCAACCTTTGGCTTTCCTCTCCAGTATACCACCTTAAATGGCCAGCGCATCATATCACTTTGCACTGCCTCGTCATGGAAGCGACGTCCGATCAGCCGCTTCACATCGTACACCGTATTTGTAGGATTCATTTCTACCTCATTCTCTGCGACTACACCGGTGAGGTATTCTTCATCCGTAAAGGCGACAATGCTCGGTGTCTTGCGGTCACCCAGGCTATTGGCGATGATTTCAACTTTGCCGCCTTGAAAAACACCGACACAGGAGAAGGTGGTTCCCAAGTCAATTCCAATAGCCGGACCTGCAGACATGCTTTTGAGGGATAGACAATGTCAATGTGTATGTTCTGGCAATGATGGTCCTCATGAACTAGAAACCCTTTATATTAACTGCTCTTGATGACTGACTGTTTCACACTGTCAACTAAGCACTTGAATGCTCCTGGCCAATCAGGAACTGCCACCAGCTATTGCTACTATTGGTTGGCAACTACACACTCGAAAGTAATGACGCACAATGTAGGCTTTGATGTGAATACGCCCTCAAGTGAGTAGCTCAGCGTTGAAATTGTGATAGTAGAAATGAAGCTGTAGAGAGGCTAAAAACTGTTGACTTGTTGTTGGTAATATCCAAATGTCAATGTGGCTCAAAGCATTGACCTGGGAATGCTTGGTCGGAGTGCCATGGTCCTCCACACGATCATTACGCTCTCTAGTGTAAAGCAGTAAAGTAAGGAACCTATTATTGTATGTGTGCATGTCCGAGGGTTTCGATGTGTGTTTGGAACCATTCACGACAATTCTCGAAAATCCTACGCACTTAAAGCAACTTGTAAAATGAAAAATCCCCTGTGTAATAACTGTACATGCAAAAAATTGAGCCACTGAATGTCACTTTGGGCACATGACGTACCCATTATACAAACTTAGGGCAGTATAGCCAGTTTTTTCCAAAAAAACAAGCTCTAATTAGCACTAATGTTCACATCTATAGCTTCGTTTTGATGTGTTTCCCTTCTCTTTCCTCAAGTTGCCTTATCTTTTACTGGGCACCACCTTTGCACCAAATGTGGTGCCGCATAATGACAAAATTTGCATTCCAAATAAAAGATGTTCCTTTTCGCCAATGCTATACACCGTGGCGATGTCTTAAACAGATTTCTCCTAAGTAATAATCTTATTTCGTGAGTAAAATTATTGCCAATTGTATAGTGCAAGGTCAATTGCTGGTGGTGGCACCATGAGAGATCACAGTAGCACCCACACTTACACCGCGTGTGCGAACTGGTTATCATCGTCGTGCCAAGTAGACTGCGATTGGCACAGTTTTCATTCACAATTGGCATACCATCATTCGTTTTCAATTATCCTCATTCCTGAGTGCTGCACATTTGTGGATGTTTCCCTAATACATTTTTGGCATTAAGAGTTGCCTCTCCAGACATGCAGTAGGTGTCTCGCTTGTGTACATCTACATTTACAAAGACCCGAAATGGTTAAACTTCCCACTTCAACCTGCGACGTAGCTCTGTCTTAGGTTTAGCCTCAAACAGAGTAGATCCACTATTCATCCTGTATCCATGTATTCTTACACACGTCAATCTAGTGGTTGTGAGGTGATCCCTTGTTGAAATCGTTCGTTCCTACTTTACGGACTGAATGCCTGAAGTTTTACCTTCATCACTTGTTTTTTTTTATCATCCTCCTCCACATCCCCTTGCACCTCCTCCTTTTCCTTATCTTCTGGTGATGAAGGGGGCCAACCTATACGCATACACACCCTGACAAACACCAAACTTTACTAAAACAGTCACACAAACCGAAATTACTCTTCAAAAGCGTTTTATTACAACGATGCTTTTCGTAGAGAATAATCATTGGTTATGTGATGAGTGCTGTCAATGTAAAGCCGTCCTTGTAACCGGTAATAAAATCGTTTCCACTTGCATGTTTCATTGCCTGCTGTGCTCCACGACTCCTTGCCGCCATCCCTTATGGCTTCGGCACAACTCGTAGCAGAACAAAAAACGCCAAAATCAAACTGGTGACCGCAATGAAACAAAATAATTTGAAGGCTCGCCCTAATGTAATGTAGCATAAGCAACAACTTATGTGCTCTATTATTAAAGGTGCTTTCGTCACATTCAAATGGAATGGAGGCACCTAAAGGCTACTGAATTGTGAGACTGGCTACCAGACAAAGTTGCATGCTCATTGGCTAAATAGGCCCGTGCTATTAAAAGACCTCTGGTCAGTAGTCATCACACCTAAATGCAAATGAAAATGCTGTCAGAGCAGTGGAACCCCCTTATAGTTAATGAGATTTGTCCTTAAGCATCGCAACGTTGACTGACGTGAATTGAAAAAGACCTGAAGGTCAGTTCCATGTGGCTAGACTAGCATCAACTGCCTGCCAGGACAAAAGTGAGTTTATGTAGGCACTAGTTAAAGAATCAACGATTGTCTTCTAGACATTAAGATAAGTGTTTCAAAAGCTGGGAAACTTGTTCAATGATTCGGTTTCATATTCTTATAGTAGTTAAGCATTGGAGTATTTAGCGCAAATGTAAATACTTGTTGTATGAGCTGAAGACATGTAAATGGAAGCTACGTAATGCTATCGCTTCAAAGTCCACATGCAAACTAGTTCATTCACATTTGTTGAAGAACAGACTCGTGTTGTCTTTTTACTACTTTACGGTGAAGATTGTTTTTCTCTTAAATGTGAGGACCACAACGACCTTGAGAACATCAAAATGCCACGCTGATGGGACGCGATAGAAGAGTAAATGTAGTTAACAAAAAGCCAACTGTGCTGGAGCACAACACTTAACTCTCTGCTGTAGGTTAAATTTGGAAAGTAGTTGAGCAATTTTGTTTTCAATAATAAATGTGAGGTGTGGTGGAGAAATTGAAGTGCGGAAAGCTAATGCGGAAGTTTGAAAGGGGTGGTAAGGACATGAAGAAATAAGTTATGGACATGTTTAAGGATTGCAACAATGCCTGCTGCAGACTGGTAGTCAAAAAAGAATGTAGTGACTATCAAACGGGTGACAAGCACGAACTCCTGCAAATAATGTGATTGATATAATATCACATTACAGGAGGAAGGAAGTCTTGAGACGCTACACTGGTGGCAGCGGAAAGCGGACCCGACTTTAATGGATTTCTACTTTGATTTATGTGGCTTGTGGCAAACTTTGGCAGTGTGAAAGAAGTGCATGTGCTACGGATGGGAGGATCTCCGGCATTCCATAACAGAAGGGCTGAGATCGGCACACATTCCTTGACCCCAATGTTCTGCAAGAAAGCTATTAACAACTGAAGCGACACTAGTCGTGAGCTCCAAGTCCAGTGGAGCTGCCAAGAGGGTTCAGCGACGTTGTGATCAAGCATCCGCCGTTATCTCTCTCCCCTGTTCTTGGGCAACTCATTTGCCTTCTCCGAAATATGTGTCTACAGATGTGGAATATACAGGATGCTTTGCGCACTTAAATCGCAATACTGGGCATCGCTGGCTATTCCAGATAGCACATCACCTATACTGGGCACATCTGAAGCTCAATCAAGTGGGCTACTCCTTAGCCAGCATGGAACCAGCATTGCGACCGCCCTCAATCTCTTTGACGGTTTCTTCGAAAAAGCCTCTATTTAACAGGTCAGACCAGTTGACAAAGTTCTCCTCACAGTGCTTGATGCACCATATTCGCCAATTTATTGATACAGCAGCCAGTGGAGAGTTATTGAAGTCACCAAGGCTCATTCGTCATTCCATTGATAAGGACTGCAATAATCAACGTTTGATGGGGTACAAGCGATATTAAGGCAGCCATTAGGCCAATCTTGCCGATCTGTAAAGGCACCACCAGGTGGATTACGCAGTCACAGCATTCATGTCCTCCTCGATTCTCCATAAATGAGATGACGACAAAAATAGTTGATAGGAATCAGTTTGACTCTTTCGATAACGCGTGGCTTCCAAAGCATTCTTAAAAGAAGTAGAAACTGGTTGAGGGAAGGAGCTGTTCGCACAGGAGCTTGTCTAGCCTCGTTCACCGGTTGATTTACTGAAACAGGGCAGTGGCAAAACGTGGTGTTGAATGGATCCAACTCCAACATTTTCACTTTGACCGATCATTACGCTTTAGAGTATTTACTGATCAGATAAGGCTGGTAGACAAGGCACTTACGAGGTAGTGTGATGGGAATGGGTGCTAGTAACCCACAGACCGATCCTAACCGACTGTCTGCTGCGAGCACTGACTCAGACGCGGATGACCTTATGGGACCAGGTCCTCATTTACATTAACCAAAGGCTTATCACGAGGTCTCTGGCGCACTCACTTCTTCTCGCATCAATTGCATGCCTTAGTCTACATAGGTTGAACAGGTCTTAACTGCAGGATATCTTTGTGGGTGAAAATTGACATAAAATGTACGGTCCCTCACATTGCGTGCCCAATAGGGTAGGCTGCTCATTTCACCGACACACTTTGGATCACGGTATGAATGACTAGAGCTAAACTACTCTGCGCCGGTACCAGCATATCCCCTATTATAAGGAAATTCGGTCTCGACGACGATTTTGCATGTCGAACGCGTAAATTACCGATTGTAGACTTCTTTATTCGCGACGACAAATGGCGATATTTTGACTTACTTCTTGGGACTGTCGCTAGAGATGCAGGTTCTTTCAAAGTCTATCACGTCCAGAGTAGGCAGAGGCCATCAATACCGTTTGCCTGATGCCTCTACTGGCTCTCGAAACCCACATGGCCAAATCGCTAGTGCAGCTCAGTAGTGCTACTTATATGATTTTAGTAATATAACTTCCCGAATATAGGAAATGTGCGTAGGTTAACTAAGAAATCAGGCGCTAGCATAAAGCTGACGGTTGTGTTACAGATGAGGATCAACAAAGCGAGAATAACAAAAATGTCTTGCAACCAAAGAGTCGTGACCTATCCTGCTTAGAATATGACAGATCTAAATGTGAAGAAATGGCAAGACAAGCTCCAATCGAACAAAAGTTGAGTATTGATGGAAGAAATATGCATCATCCAAAGCATTGACGCAGTACCTATCAGCGTCATATGTGTATGAAGCCCACAACCTTATCCCATGTACTATTGGCATCAGATTACTGGAGCTCGTTGCATTGCTTCATGTCACACTACAAGGATTTGGCATCAGATTACTGGAGCTCGTTGCATTACTTCATGTCACACTACAAGGGTGGAATATTTGGGCTGTACCTGACATAAAGTTAAATGTGTGAGAAATCGTATGAATCCTCATCCCAAGTCCAACTATGGTGGTGTCAGAATGACCCAAGATTTTTAAGGCCTACGTTTACACGGTAATGGTGGTATTGGACTGCAGATAAGAAAAAGATATTCAAACCTGAGTTTCATGCAGTTTTTAGGCTTAGTATGAGACAAAGAAGAGAAAACAGCACTTGTTGTCCGGAGAGGACTTCTGCGGACGTGCAGGGTGTGGAGCCAACCAGCAAAACATTGAGGTTACCATGAGGCATAAGGATCCGGCGAGGCGGATTTGAACCACCGACCTATGGATTGCTGCTAGCGTCTACAGTCCACCGCTCTGCCAACTGAGCTATCGCCGGCGCGTGGCGCGGTACAAATGTTAGATACAACAATAGCAACAGCCAACAACGAGCTTTAATTCTTGACATAAGTGGCAGCAACCGACAGTAGAGACGACTTTCCTCCACCCTCTCGCGCCGGCGCCTTTGTTAATGCTGATGTAAAGGCATTTGGCAGTGTCATTCAGTGTCACCGACCCATGCTGAGCGGGTGCGTGGGCTCAGTCGGTTGCTGAACAGGCGGCCCATTACCAGGATGCAATCTCATGAGCCCATGAACTCGCCCATCATGGGCGGGCTTAGTTGAGAAAGACGGTGAAGTGTCGAAGTGGCGATGGGGGGAAAGGAGCACGAACAGTGTGGCGATGGTACCCTTCTCGCCTACTTATTTATTCTTGGTCCCCTTCTGCGGATTAGTGAATTTAGCGTCACCACGGGACATTGCCCCATAAGGAGGAAATCCGCAAGGAGGCCACTTGCGAAATGTTCTCCCAGTGTTCGACTAATAACAATCTCTAGAATCTTAGGCAGACATCTGCAGAACATTGCCGGTTATATCTAGCCGTGCATGTCTGCGGCCAAACTACTGGTTTTCCAGGTCTTTTTATGATGGCACATTTTTACTTCGAGGTCAAGATAAACATCCGCCACTGACGAAGAATGACAAGAGCCTGTCCCACCTGTCCTTTTCCATCACATTTACACACGCTATGGCTCACCACTTAATTTTTGGCGAAAAATATCCTTTTGAACCGAATTTTTTAAAGGATCAACCGCCTAAATGGTTCTCCCCAGTCAATCTGCTGACAACCTGTATCGCGTGTCCGGACTCCTGAGGTAACCACTACTTTCCTCCTGGATAAAGGCGCTTTGTCCGCGGCTAATCGCAACCGAGATCCTTCACCTGAAATGGAATGGTGGCTAGTGGACAGGCAAACTAGAGCCAAATGCCTACTAGATTTGCGTGTACCATTCTTTACCAACATGACACTCAGCAATGACGACGCCTTAGCAAAGTGGCAATTACGCTCCCAGTTGAACAGTAGACGGAACGCTCATTGAGAAGAATACACCTTGCATCCAACGACGGCTATAATTGCTGCGCTGCTTCCAAATTTGGTCTTCACTGCCCCACTCATCACCAGCACCGACAAACTGGCACCAACGCCCCCCAAAGCCCCTTGACGTCAACTAGTCGTACGAATGAGCTGTGATGAGCGGGCCTTCAATTCACAATGGCACAGCTGTACTGGACATGCTCACGTTCTGCAATCCTCCCAACATTCCCCCACCCTCCTCCAAAGAAAAAAAAAGACGAAAAGACGCATCGCACTCGAGCAGAATATGCGTGCCTTCCACACATCAACGGCCAGATCAAGGTACAACGGCGGACCATCTGAATAACTGAGCAGACGAACAACCAAAGCAATACGTAGTACCTTCCAGTTCTCTAACGCCGTTCTCGGTGCTCCCCTCGCTTGGTCAACCTGCTGCATCAGTCATCACAACATGAACGGTGACGTGAAAGCCAGACAACCAGTCAACCAATGCCCAAGCAGTGGGCAAGATACTTCACTCCACTGCCGCACTTTCAAATCAGCCGGTAGATGATCCTGANAAAAAAGACGAAAAGACGCATCGCACTCGAGCAGAATATGCGTGCCTTCCACACATCAACGGCCAGATCAAGGTACAACGGCGGACCATCTGAATAACTGAGCAGACGAACAACCAAAGCAATACGTAGTACCTTCCAGTTCTCTAACGCCGTTCTCGATGCTCCCCTCGCTCGGTCAACCTGCTGCGTCAGTCATCACAACATGAACGGTGACGTGAAAGCCAGACAACCAGTCAACCAATGCCCAAGCAGTGGGCAAGATACTTCACTCCACTGCCGCACTTTCAAATCAGCCGGTAGATGATCCTGAAAAGCAAACAAACCAACAAATTCCCGAAACACAGAAGTAGATTAACATGACATTAAATGTAACATGATAGAATCTACAGAATCAATCAACATGAGATGTTATTTGACACTTCCGGTTCACTTTATAAACCAGTCACATTGAGGAAAAACGTAACCCCACTCACTCCGGCATTCGTGAATGCAGGCGTTTTCACGGAAAATGGCTCCTCGGATAAGTCGTCTATTCGTGTATTCTAGTAAAGCTGTCGATCTTCTGTCACGCTAAGCATAGATGCATAGTAAAAGGGCGAGGAAACGAGACAAGGCTGCATCTATTACCATATGAACCAAAGTTTATTAAATGTGGATGCAAAAGACCATGACTGCACTTTCCGTTACACCGCAAATGTCTCACGCCGGACTAATTTCAAGCCATTACGATGGGATTGATGAAACCTTAAGAACGTTGATAAGATCCAGAAAAGAATCCAAAGTAGACGCTAACATGTCGTAAAACGTATTCGGCATAATGCCCCTCGAGGAAGTGCTTACCAATTTACCAGTTTACTGTCGCCTTCCTCACTCCAACCTTGTTGCACACACACACGCTGGAGTCGGTCCGTAAAAGGCTATTCAAACACGAAGCCGCGTGACACGTTCTGGCGGCCATTGTCAGCAGCCCCATGAGCTTGTGTCTCAGGGCCAGTGCAGTCGGCATTGACGACGAAGCGAGTGATGGACAATAAGACTGCGCATCATCTACCAACCTTTAAAAAATTCTATTTTACTAAATACAAATTAAGGAATTACAATGCATATAGTAACGGTAAAGGAAAAATTTGCATTTAGTCCCCGTTTATGACGCCTCCATATGTACCATATATGTAAGCCACAAAAAACAAACCTTTAGATTTTCGGTCCACAAAATCTATTCCCCAAATTAAAGTCAAGTCAATGATTAATGAGACCACAATGACAAAAAACCGCTGCTCAATGACACAACTAACGGTCGGATACAACAGCAGGGCAATCTGATTTAAATGTATACGCTTTGCCTTAAAAATGTGCAATATTTATATTCTTAAAATGTACCTTGCAGGCGCGAGATGGGTGAACAACCCGAATCTGGCCCAGGACAAGCGGATCAATTCTCCGGACATAGACAGACACACTTTCTAACTTCTTGCAGAGGAGGCCAAATGGACCTGGCTTCGCTGGTGGCTATGGTATGCTTGACGGTATTTGTTCGTCTGTTCCACTCCCTTCCTTGATAACATTTCCGCATACTTACTCAGCAATACGTGAAGTTCAGTCCCCTAGCTATTCGTGATATGCGTTAACTGTGAGCAAAGTTAACCTAAGCAGGTCATGGGAGTAGCTGCAGCCCCGATTAAGGCGCCGGAAATTTCGTCTGAGTCTTTTTCTTGTCGCAAAGCAACTCCATTAACGTTTATGCATTGCTGGGTATAAAAGGTGCCTTCCACAAAAATTCAGAACTGCTTTAGTGCTACGAAGGAAATCAACGTCAAGTATCACGCCTCAAGCCAGTTCTAGGAATGNTTACTCAGCAATACGTGAAGTTCAGTCCTCTAGCTATTCGTGATATGCGTTAACTGTGAGCAAAGTTAACCTAAGCAGGTCATGGGAGTAGCTGCAGCCCCGATTAAGGCGCCGGAAATTTCGTCTGAGTCTTTTTCTTGTCGCAAAGCAACTCCATTAACGTTCATGCATTGCTGAGTATAAAAGGTGCCTTCCGCAAAAATTCAGAACTGCTTTAATGCTACGAAGGAAATCAACGTCAAGTATCACACCTCAAGCCAGTTCTAGGAATGTAATGAATTGTACTGTCCAAATTTCTCTCCCTGTGGAGCTTTTTAGCAATATCTTTCCTGTTACTGCCATCCTCATCTCCCCTACTGAGAGCGGTTTTGTAAGGGGAGGACTGACGCAAATCATGCTGCGAAGGTTTGGGGAAGGTTCTGAATGTACGACTGGCTTGGCTACACCCGAATTAAGGACAAAACTGCGGGAGAATCTCTCAAGTCTGCCTGAGACTCGCATAAATGAATGAAAGCCGCTTGGGTGTAAACAGAATAAGGAATAGTACGGCTTACTAGATCTTGGGACGCAGAGCGGAGGGATTGAACGTGGACGCGTAGGGCTTGACTTCTAAGGTAGCGATGTCAGACGGAGTTTCCAACGCTTCCTAGTTGCAAGCTCAGCCAGCTAGCTGAGGTTGTTAGTTACGGCGTGCAATCTCTCCATAATGTTATTTGGTAGCATGCATCGGAAAATCTGTCCTGCTAGGTGTCGCATATTCCTGGCGTACTCCTCATCATCCCCGCAAAGTTTTTGATCGTGATGGAAAAAGTCCCTAACCAGGAACTGTTCTTGCTGGTCGATGACGAGCTGAACTATTATCTTACAGCAGTGGTCAATATCAATATTGGCGTTCATTGCCGACGGTAACTCTTCCGGAAGTGCATCAAAGGGGTTCTTTGCCACTGAAAGTACAAGTAGATGCGAAAGACAGCGGTCTTCATCCAGCCTCTTAAGTTCATGCCATCCTTGAAGATGGGATGTCCCGCCGGTGCTGCCAACAGAGTAGGCGTTTATTCCCTTTCCTTATCTTTCCTTTTACTTCCCCTGATATACAAAGGTTGGATACTCTTTGGCATCTTCATTGCAGTAGCTGTAAGAGTCGACAGATAGCGCATTAACTGGAAGTAGGGGGCCGACCTGCCTACGTCCAGAGAATTGACCCGCACGTTCAAGGCCAGACTTGCATTTTCTACTCGCCTCTCGCCAACAAGGTGCACTTAAAGAATATGAGTATCAAAAGGATATTTATAGACTCTGGTTTTGCATTTATTTAAAACATCTACCTGTTACAATTGAAAAATTTTGTACATAACTGTGAATAAGTATCCAACAATCGTTAGTTGTGTCAGTTCACATAAAAGTCGTTATTAACTATTCTTAGTGAGCTTATTACAAATTCGGTGCACTTTTATAGTTGCAAAACTAATTAAAATGGAAGCTCTGAATGAAAGCGCTATTGAGTTTTGTCCTACACTTTTGTCCTGCAAACCGCATACATACAAAAAATGGAAACTATGCAAATCTAAATTTGCAAACAATTGTTTGCCCCAAATTAAGCATTCGCTGCAGAATTATTAAAAAGAGTAAACANCAAATTAAGCATTCGCTGCAGAATTATTAAATGGAATAAACGACGAAAGTTCTCAATTGTAGTGTCCCGAGGCTCCCTTTACGATAAAAGAAGGCGCAGTACTAGGGCAGAATATATATATTCTGGGAACAGAGGGCTTGGGGGCTGTTGGCACAGCCCGGAGGCCGACAAACCGGCTAGAACAATATGGCCACCTAAGTCACCGAACTCGGCAGTTTGAACAAACAAAGTATTACAATGTGAGTTTAATCCCGTCTGTTGGTAATCCTACATCATCCCTACCTCCTAATCCACTCAGCCACGTGCAAGCGTCTATTCAGATTCGAGCTTAATAAGTTAAGAACTCTCCGATTGACTTTGTTTGGCTAGATACTTTTAAAAAGCATTTTATCAATGGTTTCAAGTTGCTTGAGCGCTGTTGAAAGTGTTGAGTGGAGTCGGCTTAATCTAGCTAGAAAGGGGTTAGTCCTTTCGATCCTATTTCGTGCTCATCCCGCGCTGCCATTTTTTGTCACCGCAAACATTCAGACTTTAATCAACCTATTAAAAGTTCTGTCATGCATAAATTAACTGGGTATATGCCTCTCCTTATAGAATATTTAAATTCAATCCCTAGGTTTCAAAGGAAAGCAAAACAGAATTCCTCATCAATAAACGCTATGGAAATGCACACAAATGCCTGAAAGAATTTAGTCAGGATGGCTTTTTTATCGCACTAATTCGTAAGCAATGATTAGCGTAAGGGAGTGCCTAAAAATGCCGTATAGCATTGTTAAAAGATGAATAATGTGTGCCATACCTGCAGTAAGCTAAGGCCACTTATTTTTAGGTCTTAAGGTGATGGTTGAGCCAAATGGAAGGAAAACACTGTAATACTTTGTGTAATACTTTGTTTGTTCGAACTGCCGGTTTAGGTCACTTGGGTGGCCATCTTGTTCTAGCCGGTTGGTCGGCCTCCGGGCCGTGCCAACAGCCCCCAAGTCCTCTGTTGCCGGAATATATATATATTCTGCCCTAGTACTGCGCCTTCCTTCTTTTACCTTAAGGGGAGCCTCGGGACGCTACATTGGTGGCAGCGGAAAGCGGACCCGACTTTGATGGATTTTATCCTGCTCCATGCCGCTTCTGGCAAACGTCGGCGTTGTGAAAGAAGTACATGTGCTACGGAGGGGAGAACCTTTGGTGTCTCGTAACAGAAGGGTTGAGATCGACGTTCATCTTCGACATCTCCCTCGCCCTCGTGTTCGACAGGGAAGCTATTAACAACTGAAGCGACACTAGCCGTGGACTCCAAGCCCAGAGGAGGGCCAAGAGGCGCGCATTTGCTGCACTGAGTGCTACGCGGAATTGATGGCACTACAGGAACACATGCGTTCGAATCTCGACGACTGGGACGGTTAGCTCGTGGGTGCTCCTCGCTGCACTGATTACGTCGACGTCGGGGACGAGGCTCGAAAGAAGAGAGGGTCAGTGTAATACTTTGTTTGTTCGAACTACCGGTTTAGGTCACTTGGGTGGCCATCTTGTTCTAGCCGGTTGGTCGGCCTCCGGGCCGTGCCAGCAGCCCCCAAGTCCTCTGTTGCCGAAATATATATATTCTGCCCTAGTACTGCGCCTTCTTTTACCTTAAGGGGAGTCTCGGGACGCTACACTTTGTTTGTTTGAGCTGCCGGTTTCGGTCACTTGGGTGGCCATATTGTACTGAGCCGGTTGGTCGGCCTTCAGCCGTGCCAGCAGCCCCCAAGCCCTCTGTTTCCAGAATACATGTATTCTACCTCCAGTACTATGCCTTCTTTTACCTTAAAGGGAGTCTCGGGACACTACAAACACTGTTGTTTATTACCATTTGAAGATAAAAATGAATTAAAGTGCAAATAAGTAAGGTTTCATTTAATACGGTCATATGCATATGCGTCAAATGGAACATACCATAAAACTTATAAAACAAAAATAAATGTAAATGATGTTTGTAGTTTCCAAGACAGAAGTCAACCAGGGACCGTATTTTATGTCTTGTAAACAAATGTTTTAGATAAGTAGTTCGCTCATAATTTTCAAGGTCATTAACGGTAACCGCGTTGGTCTCGTTGACATGTTGCATGTGTTACTACATTACAAGGCCAGAAATGGGCTATGTATTCTCAAAAATTACATTAACGACCGGGGATTCATTAGTAAAATGACTTTGAGAAAAGTGAGTTCCACAAAAATGTGTCGCGTCCGAATGCAGCATAATATCACTCATGGACTCTTTAACGGTTGATTCGGAACCAAAATTCCGCCTTTGGGATTACTTTGCACTGAAGCAAAGTAAGATTAAGTTGCATTTAATGGTTTTACTATCACATCATTTGTGAACAAATTAGCGGTGGTCATTTGTTAGAAAGTTCAACCCTACTCTTTGTCCCTAATATTCTAATTATAAATTGCAGTGAACTTACTCTATACGGGTTGCTACAACACTCACAAGTGTAAACAGCGTTCATGTTATTAGTTGGTTTAAGTTACCATGCCGCTTTGGAGTTATGGGTAGAAGTGTGTCGGACAAAGCAAGATAAGTTTTGAATCACGAACGAGCTGCGTGCCACATTACACCACTATAGAAGGGATCTGATTGATATTGGTTTTGACCGGTGGCTTAGGTCAATGCATGCATAAGGCATTACACATGAATAACAATGCGTCTTACCTTAGTAGCGCAGTGTTTAATGCTTTTCCTACTCCACACCGCAACTGATCTTAATGAGACTTTGGCTTTTGGCTTGCTACGGCACCAAAAAATGCAAGATTAGATAGCAAGTACTAGATCAATTCAGTTTTAGTGAAGTACAGTTTAATTGTAAGGCGTTTGATATTTAGGGCTGGCCGCAATGCAATGCAATCGATTTTGACACGAAAGCTGAGACAGCACAAATACAAGGCCGCAATCAGTTTGCTTAGCTTTTGTCTGCAATTATTCGGTTTCCACCAAGCTCTTCCTTTCATCGCTGGAAGCTATGCAATTTCTCGTGTTATACGATAAACTTTAGACCTGACCGATAGTTAACGAGCCTATTCTGGCAAAGAAAACTGAAATAGCACAAGCATAGAGTGCTGCGCGAAATTCTGTTCACTTAGGTCCAGAATTAATCAGTATTACATCACCTGTGGCAGTTCTCGTCTAAGTTGGCACAAAAATGGAAATGCACGAATGCATACACTCAAAAAATCATTTCGTCTGTAGCCAGAATTAATTTAACTGGAAAGCTAGATGCATGTTTCAATCTATAAATGTTTTCAGCAAGGGCCTAAGGCAAAACTATTTTCTCGCCCTTCTCTTCCAAACTTGATCGGAAATGAAATCCAGCACCCTGCTTCCTTCTATAAACGTTTGCGGCATTTTTCGTTACAGTAGCTAACAATTTTGGTGCATCCGATGTGCGGAGAGCCAAATTTGGCAAAAAAGTAGCGACAGCACAAACATGCAATTCTATTCCAGAATTTATTAGCATTAAGACGCAGTGGCGGGATGTCTTCTGTAATTGCTTTCGACATTTTTCATTTCGCAATGCCAAAATTCAGACGCTGTCGATGTGTAGTGATCCAATTTTGTCAACGAAGTCAAAGATAGCAAGGATATAAAGCTCTGTTCGTTTATGTATGTATTGATATAAAAGTGGTCGGAGTCGAGAATCAGCAGCTCGTTCCCTCCTACAAAATATTAAGAGAGTTCTCGTTTTCAAATCGGACAGGGTAGATGTAGCCAATGCGTAAGATGTCCATTTTGGCAAGATTAGCTAAGACGCTGTGTGTTTAGAGATGCGATCTTTCCTGTTTTTTAATGGAGAATCGCACAGATTTTTTTGGGTTAGTGCCTTCCTCACGTCTGTAACTTCTGGTGGCATTTCTCGTGATAAAATCTCTTAACGCAAGTGTGATCAAAGTGTGTATTGTCTATATCAGAAAAGAAAACTGAGTGAATGCGATTATAAAGTAAGAATGTTGTAAAAAGAAATGGTTTATGCACTTATGACAAAGCTAAATGGAATTGAGTTAATAAGTAACGATGCAGATGCATGAAAACATGAGGCAAAGGAAGGAAAGTGGATTGGGGTAGATCAGAGAGTGCATTTTTAGAAAACAATTGATTACATGACGAAGATGGAACGCAATTCATGTATCTTAAACAGTTGTCTTCCCCTCTTATTAATGGCATTATGTAGATAATTTGCCTAGTTCACACCTGCTTTTGCTTTCTCTTCCTTCTTATTCACGATCCATCAGTGTACTACTCTCTAATATCCAGTGTGCCATTCAAAACCACAAGATCACCCACAAAGTGTACTGCTCATGGCTTAGACCAGATGACACTGTGGGGCACCACGTGACACGCGCAACTAACCTATTCACACGTGTTAGATTTTAATTGTTCCCTCACAAAACAAAAAGTTAGATGTGCTGTCCTACAAGTTGTGTCGTCTTCNTTGATTACATGACGAAGATGGAACGCAATTCATGTATCTTAAACAGTTGTCTTCCCCTCTTATTAATGGCATTATGTAGATAATTTGCCTAGTTCACACCTGCTTTTGCTTTCTCTTCCTTCTTATTCACGATCCATCAGTGTACCACTCTCTAATATCCTGTGTGCCATTCAAAACCACAAGATCACCCACAAAGTGTACTGCTCATGGCTTAGACCAGACGACACAGAGGGACGTCACGTGACACGGGCTACTAATCGAATCACACGTATTAGGTTTGAATTAGTCCGTCACAAAACAAACAGTTATTTATGCTGTAATATACGCTGTGTCGTCTTCCAGCATTTATTTTGATTCGCACTGTCGTTCCTACCATTTGGTTATTTGTCGGTGCCTCTACTCTGCTTCAGTTTCACCTTGCCTGCGGTCTTCGTTGCAACCTTTACTAACGTCGCCTACCTATCCACCTCCCCGTCACTCCCAGCTTCCTATCTCACGGTTTCAAAAACAGGTTGATATTGTAGAAATTATGTGTTAGTTATGCTGCGAGACCCTCTCTCAGTGCCAACCTTCCTCCTGTTGCCTCATTTGCGTGTTTCATTCGAATAATATCAAATATGCTGTCCGGTGTAAATCACATGAAGATTTAAATCTATGATTGGCCTCTTCGAGTGTGCTAGTCGGAAACATTCAAATTCCTTTCATTAAGCCAATCTCTTAATATTTTACTCAGCCGTCTGGCTAGATGAATAGATGAGAAATCAGTCTAGTAAAAGATGGAAGGAGGCAGGAGAAAGGTGAAGAACGCTGCACCACAGTTCTGTGCAGAAGTGTACCAATGTGCATTTTTTGAATCCTACTTTGTCCTTTTTTAACCTTCTTCCTCCTATTCTCACGGATTCGTAACCCATCGCCGCTCTCTCAACCATTTCTTTGTCTCTTTCAGCTAAACATTTATGTTCCTTGCTCGTAGCGAAGTGGCGATTGGGTCGCTATTACCTTTCGTAATGCAAAACACCAATGCTTTCAAGCATATAAATAGGAGTGCGCATCAGATAATCACACTTGTTATCTCAGTAGCAATCTTTGGAGATGAGTTTTTGATTAATCGAACCAATTCCTACAGCGTTAAGCTTACCGTGCTGCAGCACCAAGGGACCTACTGATATGCAGTAACTCTCCAATATCCATGTCCAATTGCGGAAGCACTCCAGCTCGATACGCAAGACTAGACTTGACTAGATTGGACAGGATCAAGACGAACAAGATTAGCCACCTAGAATAGACATGACAGGCATGGATAAAGCAGGATAGAGGACGGCAGACAGGGATGTTTTATCTGTTATGTATTCCCCATCCTCAGAGGCGCCTTATACGTCACCAGTGAAGTCAGCCACAGCACTCCACTTTGACTTGTCAAATCGACTAGACACAAATCCATGCCATGTGAGTGAGGTCTTCTCTTTCTTTATCGCTGATTTTAGGCAGAAAGGCACACGTATAAGAAGTAGGTCTGATGAGTCTTCGAAATAGGCGGACAAAAGCCCACCTGTCTACGCCAATTTCATCAATCTTATTTTCAACGCATCTTCGGTGAGTATGTCCTTTGCCTCCCACTCCACTCTATATGCTCTCCAGTGTTGCGTCTTGCATTCTGGCGTACGGCTTGTGCTCCTCCCAACCTAGTCAATTGAAAAACTCGAGTGTTTACCGCAAAGTATATTACTGGCTTAATTTTTCACTTTATTGGCACATGAACGTCCTGCTACACTGCTTCCCTTACGTTTCTCTCACCTTTCCTTGAATCAAACCCAACAGCATTTCTCTCCTGCCTACCCTTATTAGCCCATTGTCTGCCAGCGCCCTTTTATCTAGATCAGACTAGGAGAGGTTGGACTGGATCTTGCTTTGAGATAGCTCAGCTTTGATTACCATCGATTCTTAATTTCTATCTTTTTTTCCGTTGCTTTAGCTTGTTCTGCACCACTTCACCTCAACTCCGTCTCCTGATTCTACTTATCCTCCACTCATTCCCTCGAAAGCAAAGGCGAACGCATTGCTTCTACTTCTTACTTCGTAGTTTGTCGGCTGGTCGAATTCCCACCTGCCCATCGTACTGCCTAATTTTTCTCCCATATTTGTTTTCGTCCCACGAAAACATGCAGGAACATGTGTGTGCATGCTTGTGTGCTAGTGGTCGCGGAGGGATATCCACTCCATCCTCACCTTTTAACTTGTCCTTTTAGTCATAGGCAGCGTAAGATCTCCTTCAATCATTTGTAAGGTTACTAGTTAGTTGCACACTTGTTTTCAACTCCGCCCTTTCTCAATGCTCCATCACCCACCCATTAACTCAGTTTACTCCATTCAATTACTTTTCCCCTCCTGTGACTCCACTAATTTCTCTCTTGTTTCAGATTGGAATGGACTCAGCACATGAAAATGGCAATTACCTCCTGTCAGGTTAAAGTAATTCGTATCCTGCAAGCTGCATATAGAGCATAGTAGGAAACAAAGGAGACCCGCACAGAAAGTGCTATGGGGTGGGGCACGAGAAAGGAGGAGTAGACAGGAGGGCTCTTCTCCATCCATTTCAAAGACGTCATCAAGCCTACTTCTTAAGTCCACTCCATCCTCACCTTTTAACTTGTCCTTTTAGTCATAGGCAGCGTAAGATCTCCTTCAATCATTTGTAAGGTTACTAGTTAGTTGCACACTTGTTTTCAACTCCGCCCTTTCTCAATGCTCCATCACCCACCCATTAACTCAGTTTACTCCATTCAATTACTTTTCCCCTCCTGTGACTCCACTAATTTCTCTCTTGTTTCAGATTGGAATGGACTCAGCACATGAAAATGGCAATTACCCTCCTGTCAGGTTAAAGTAATTTGTATCCTGCAAGCTGCACATAGAGCATAGTAGGAAACAAAGGAGACCCGCACAGAAAATGCTATGGGGTGGGGCACGGGAAAGGAGGAGTAGACAGGAGGGCTCTTCTCCATCCATTTCAAAGACGTCATCGGGCCTACTTCTTATGTGTGTACCATGATACCTAATATCTGATGGGAAGGAAGAGAAGACCTCAATTCGCATTGCGTGGAGTTGTGTCGAGTCGATCAGGTGGATTAAATTAGTGATGAGCTACCTTGGATGGTAACGTACAAGACTCCTGTGAGGATGAGATATGCACGATAGATATGAACCGTTTCGAGTCTTCTCGGAAGGCGTGTTCGATCAGAAGTTGGAAAAAGCATTACGAAGCACGGTAATCGGGGTCGCCATAAGTTCGTGAAAACCTCTGTTAACTAAATTGGAGATTAAACGCTGATGCTAGGAGCTTTTGATTGGCATTATGAGTCTGGACTTACAATTTAAAGTAAATTGATAAAAGGAGGAAAAATAAAAGGCAATTTTTGTTGGTAGTAGGATTTCGCAGGCAAATGGGGCTATCAGATTTAATTCAGTTAATGTGCCAGCAAGAGTCCCCTTGCTTCATTTCTTTCAGTGGTAGAAGCCGTTTGCATTTGCCCAATTTTTCTAGGAAACAGGAATTCGCTTTTGGGAGAGATGGCCAAAGTTTTGAAGCATGAGGATCACTCATTTCATTGTACTTTCGAATGTGTTAGCCTAATATTTCCCGTTCATTCACACACACGTGGAGGCCGCAGGTGGGATATCTTCCCATTTCCATTCAGCAAGATGATTTCCGCCTGCAAGTCCCAACGGTAAGTCACNCCACTTTCGTCCTGACAGTATGCGCCTTTCGATGAGACTCGAGACAGCCAACTTACTTGTTTCCAGGCATCATTCCGGCTGGTCTAGCACAAACATGTCTTTTTCATAATAAAGTATAATCTGCTACGAGTGTTTCATCGCACTGGGTGTCGACAGCACTGTGGGAAGCTGAACTGCTTTGCTGACTCTGTCTAACCACAATTAGCTGGGATTAATGCTTGCATGTTCACAGTCGCTGTATCAATGAGTCGCCCAAAGCCATTTGGTATTTTTGGCAAATCGATGCTTTTCTTCTCTACGAGAATTCAATAAACTGCTTCCAGTTTTTTCCTTAGACGTTGAAAATTTCTGTTCATGGAATAAATGTACATTAGTACAGCTTGGAGCAATTTTGTGCTTTTACTGAAGCATGAGACGAATTGCCCGGCATCATGTTTGTTGCACAGTGAAGCGTCCTTTTTGGGGATCAATTTGAGCCGTATTAGGTGGAAAGTTATGTGTGTTTTATGTGTTTTATGTGTTATGTTTTAATCGTGCGTCAGGAACGTGCATCCTCAAATGATACAGACGCCTTACCTAATAGACCAGTCGTAGCACAAACCGATGATGGTGTAGCTGTGTTCCTTTTCATTCGTTCTGATGTGGCCTTGATTCAAATGAGAAACGCTTAGCTTGCTGTTAATTATAGTTGATTTCAAGTGTTCTCGAACAATAATAATGTGAATGCTGGTTTGAGCTCTTTCGATTACTTGCTGCTTCTTTCGCGCTCTTTACACACTTTTCTGCTTTTATTTGGATAATTGTTGCCTTGACCTGTTTACAACACCTTGTATGCCACCATTGATCATCTTCTTTTGAACTACAAATCCCTCGCTTATTCATCATTTATATCGTATTTGCTTCGTGGGTATATGGGTTACTTACCTTCGTGGAGGTTTCCTGCTCCATTACATTAGGATTTTTAATTACACCGCAGGACACAATAGCGCCGCTCAGCTTAGCACATGGCAATTTCGGGAGGCATCAAATCATACTCAAATTCTATTCACATTGGGTCCCTTGTTATTCCTCTGCAGTGTGTTTAGACCAGTGAGTTACAGCCAGCGCTGCTTATTTAAGCAGTCCTGCATACAACATCAAGCAAATACTTTAGCGCCTGGTTTACATGGCTGGTGCTTTACCACACGTAAGAACTTGAAGGTAGTGTATGGGAACAAGCTTACGTTTCGCTTAACGTTCAAATTTATTTTCCCACACTGCATAAATAGGACGAGCAAAACACTAATTGGTCATCTTTTCACTACAGCATTCAACTTTGTTTAAGTTTTTGTGGATACTAACATTCATTTATTTGAGCTTTTCATACAACTGTGTTGAATTGTGCAATGCCTTCAGCGATTGTTGCAGCAGCTTGATTCAACATTATGAGCTTTCTAAGGCCTTGGCCATGGTTGGCGGTTACCAAATTCTTCCATTTGGCGCGGTATTCTAAAGTGTTGGTGATTGGGTCAACAGAAGCTAATGGCAGTCGACATCGGTATTTGGAGCGAACAATAGCTCTGAGCTCGAGAACTGATGCTGGAGGTAGTGAATATCCTCATGACTGACATATTAGGGGCAGTTTGGAGCTAGTACGCAGAAATGTATGCCCAAGTAATCTTTATGCCATTTCTCCTCCAATATTGTTATTTAACTTGAAGCGTTAAAAAGAAAGAGTGAGAGATGTTGCATATCTTCGATTGCGAATCCCACAACAGTCACTCGATGCTTGCTATGCGTCGCTTCGATTGGCATACCCTCTTTATTGCAAACCATCATAGGCAGCGTGAAACGGTGTCAACATAAGAGAAAAATTGTCTCTACACGGCATGGAGTTTACACCAGTTCAATGTGTTCAGTCCACTTCATTCTGAAACAAGAGCCGAAGTAAAGGAGCAGTGCACTTCAAAGTGATTTAAAAAGAGAATAGGAAGAGAAACAGGAAGCATTAAGCGTGTTGGCAAAAAGTGGGATTTAAATAAATTAGGCGACCAATTAGCCACTAAACGAACAGTCTAAAGATATCTTACTTCCCTCGGGATAAAATTGCCGATTCGAATGGCTGCAAAGACAGGTTTGGAGGAGAGGGTGAGATTATTGTGCCTTTGCACTCGTATACACACATACACACACATACAAGCTCCTACTTGTTTCTGTGCTGCACCAATTAAGGTGGCTCTCTACAGGAACCAAAATAAATATACGCAATGACACAAACAAACTCGGGCAAACAAATAGACAGGCGCAGACGCATAGCGAACAGAACAAGGAGTGATCAAGGATGGAAGCGCACATTCTTATCTGTTATTGTGAAGCATCAGGCAAAGGGATTCTTTACAAGGCGAAAAAAGGGATTCTGCACTTAGATGGGTAGGCAGAAGTTGGACCAGGCTTCAAATTAAGTAAGGGCAACTCGCTTACTTTCGCTTTTTAGCGGCACGTGGAAGAGGAGGAGTGGGAATTCCATTTGTGGCAACAGAAAAAAACAGAAATGGAGACTTAATGGTTGTTAGGCTAAATACACAAAACCTGCTCGGGAAAAGAAAAAGTTTGGCTACTATCAACTGTCACATTAAGCCCTACACGCACAGTGGCAATCATCGTCGCTGTCTTGTTAAGAGATTTTTAATGACGAAGTGTAGACAAGTAAGCTCAAATACATCACAATGGATGTAGTCTGTAGTGCCAATGCCTATCGAACTACAGGACCGGGTGTTTGGCCATTTAAAGAAGGCACCGATGCACCTAACTACTAGAATTTGACCTCATACGCATGGTCAGAATAAATTAGTTAATTGTTTTACTCTGGCCTTTTATCTGCATTAAGGATTGACTTCTCAGAGTCCGATACCACCCTTTTGAAGATAATTGTGCTAAAGTTAATTATCAATGCATTAAGTTATTTTTGAAGAGAAATAATTTTGTAGTCCTCTACGTGTGCATGACTAAAAATAAGTTGTCACATAAAATTTCACAGCCCTAAAAAACAAATGGTCCTAAGGCACGATTTGAAATGCTGTAGCTCTGGATTAATTCACTATCGAAAGCATAAATACAATATTAAGCCTCGTCGCGGTAGAGCCTGTGAACTTGACTACACAAACTTTAGCCTAAATGTGGCTGCTATCAAAACCACGTAACTTGTCAACATGTGATCTATGCATTGATTTATGTACCTTCCCTTGGTCACGCAACGTACCCTTAAGGAATTCACGCACTTATCTTTTCCTAGTTCCAAATGGCGCCACTCATCACAAGGATACCTGCATATCACTTTGCTTCCTTCCAAGTTTAGGATACCCACTGCTGTGTAGGCCATACGTCACTCTAGGCCTATGCTTTCGTTTTACGTGTCCACTGTCGATAGACATGCTGATTTATATCCGTGCCTCCGGTCACGTGCATCCACTGCGGATAGACACATCAATCAGTAGCTCCACAGCCTTGTACATCCGGATTTACCTGTACTACGGTCGATCGTAGCAGTAACTCGTAGACTAGGCTCAAGTTAATTTCCACTCACTTGATGCCACGATGTGGGGAAATAAGCACTGCAACTGTTTTCCTTCGTAAACAGCACTCCTGCTGACAATGCACGCACGCAAACGATTGGGATATACAAGAAGGAAAACATGAACTCCCCACTCTGCACTTAATTCTATCAACCTTCTCCTTCTAAGAGCTTAATTTATAGTTCATATTTTCATAACTTCAACTTGCTCTTCGATTATTCTTATAATTTTGAACAATTTGGTGGATAGCATTTGACCAGTTTGTCAGCCTTATACAATTCCGAGCAGAGGAAACGGAGTGGCTATCACTGACTTTTAGCGAACATTTTAATCCAGTTTTCACATTGCCATTCCCTAACAGCTTCTTACCTTGCGGTAGTAGACTTGATAAACATACACCTCTCTGCCTTTAGTTTTTGAGGGATATCCGATTTCCTAACGGCTAAACATAATCATTTTCTGCACTGCTCATGATTTGCATCGAAACAGGTCAATTCTTTACTACTATTTTCAAACGAAGGTCTAAGTTTCCTCAGTTGAATTTCCTCCCTCTTTTGGAAAGTCACCAACCATCGTGCCCATCTTAAACTGTTGGCAAATCTTGCAGAAGCCTTCCTGCTGAAGCAGGAACAAATTAATGCTTCCAACAACCCCTCTACAAATCAACTGCCACGAACCAGATAGTGCGGGTGGTTCAACTTAACCCCTTTTCTAGCATGTGACGCCACTATTTTCCTGCAGCGGATCAATCAAGCATAGGAGTAAGCGCGCTGATGCTGCAGAGTGACATATCTTCGCCCCTTACTGAGAGATCGTCTCTTCGTTTCTAGAGCTTTAGTCTGTACTTGGATGAGATGGCGATTTTTGGCATGCTTAGCCACATTGCCAAATAATTTTCCTGAATCAGTGAACTTGAAGATTCAGGACCGCCTACGGACTTTAGCTGCTCTTTGTTAGGGTTAATTTAAATGACTCAGTCGTAAAAAGCAGGTAGTCGGACCGACTAATTGAGGTGAAATGGGTGCACGGAAGAGGCCAAATAACCGCAGCTATTTCATTCACGCGAGTGTCAAACTCCAGCACTGTTTCCGCTACCCAGCATAAATATCGTGTTGCACAAAGGATATTTCTAGGTTTTGATGCGACAAAATAATCTAGATGACTAATGGGTGGTTCACAGACAAATCACTCATTTAAATGGAGCAGGACAAATTTTCCTGGGTCATTTAAAAATGTTCGTTCCAGTTGCACGACAAATGCCAAAAATAATTGGTTTCACCTATTGACATTGGTGAATATCTCACAACGCTGCTGGATTAATTTCTGGATGATTGACAACGCTGGATTGTTGGCCTTCAAACATGCAATAGGAGATTTTCTCAAATCCAGCGTCTCCCTTTTCTCAAACAGTTGATTTTAGCGAATTGATTAGGCAAGGACGCCTCCAACTTGATAAATATTGCAACCGCAATAAGTGCTGAAATTTTATTTTCCCTTCAATGAGTTATCTATTAGATCAAATGCAAAATACTGATTCTCTCGAAGCAGTGTCACCTGCTGGGAGAGGTGCAGTGAATATTCACTCCCATGTTTAGTTAGCTGCCAAACAGGAAAATATTTAAACCCCTGTTATATGCTATTTTGTTGGATGGTATGGTGGGTCCTTTGTGTAAGTTAAGCTAAAGGTATCTAAACAACAGGCAGTAAAATGGCACTAAAAGGGGATGTCTCACCTCATCCCTTCTACAAAATCTTGTCTGTTTATAATCTTGTTTACTTTGTGCTAACTGCTTTAATTTTTCCAAGACTGGTAAGGTCTATCTGCATTGTTTTTTTTGTATTTACGAAGGATTATCAGGTTGGGACAAGCCGATGAAACTAGCTCAAAAATTCCTTATCTGTCACAATGAGGTGAGTGAAAAGAGAAGTAATTTTTGCCCGGAATTCACTCAAATGGCCTTATGGAATTTAAGATTCACCAAAAGCACTTCCTTTGCAGTCACATACTCGATAATGAGACACAGTTAAACATTGCACTGTTATGAATTTCAATAAGTAAAAAATTTTAAAAGCGGTATGAAATTTAACCTCTTACGACAGGTGCAGCACTGAGACGCCTGTAACCACTGTGTAAAATTTGCATTTTTTACAGTTTACACAAGGCATGTTGCTCTAGAACATAACGAGGTGTTACGAATTAATGATGCCGTGAAAGTAAATTCAATGCATTGCAGTGTAGCTTGCGTGTGCAAAGGAGGAAAATGTACTGAATGTGTGTAAAAATTTCATGATTACCTTCTGACTCTATTTCACTACCCTGAGAGTTAATGCAGTTGCGTGCTCAAATTCATAGCTGAGGCCAAGATATCGTTGGAGCGTGGTTGTGGCAGTCGCTTTAGTCTGTGCGCACGGATGCAGCATAATTGGGTTCTACTTCACCCACACAAATCACATGAGCTTGGTTTGCTCAAAACGCACCCTTGGCACAAGCAACGATCACTAAAAACTCTTACAATTTTTCCATCATTTGTGTTAGCTTGATTTGGGGAGAAGCATGTCTACACCATAATGAGAGTGAGTTCTCAGTCCTGCTTGCATTAAAATGGTTTTGAAAAAGGAGAATGCATCAACCTAAATTGGGCCAGCTAGCAAGGGAAAAAGGGTTTGGCATTTTGCCCGCGAGTATCTGACTATGTTTTTAAAGAAAGGACACTGACGTTTATTGCCACCATCCGCATTTACTCATCCTGCGACTGACATAGCCCGATTTTTTCTGGTAAATAGCATGCAGCAGACCTGAATGAGGTAGTAAACTGCGCCGCTTATATGGCTGAATTTGGATGGTCGGAGGGTGTTTTGAGTCGGTGGCAGTGGTTTCATAACCACCACTTCTGCTAAAGCTCTGGTTTGTAAATAAAAGAAGAATCCACTCACAACGTTGCAATGTGGACCACAAGTGCTATGCTGCCAATATCCAGGTTAACAAAACAACACGCTGAAATTGACTAAAGCATTTTAAAGTGGATTCTAAAATGTTGAGTAACGTGTCTAGAAGTAAACGAGTAAGGTGAACTAAATAAATTGGATGTATGCTTGAGGTGGGTTAACCGCGATTGCAATCTTTGCATATGGAGTGCTCTTCAGATTGCAAAGAGTCAGGCTAATCCTACCTAAAACACTATACACCCATGGGCAGTCGCACACTCGTTTCTGAGTGCCATTCAATAATGCGTAAATTGTCATGTAACATCTCACTTCGCAGCGCCTAGCCACGTGGTAATGCGGTAGGCCGCCGAGGAGAATCATATTCATTGTGCCAGGTTTCAATTAAATACCAGTACCCTGTGTGATCGCACGTGCGGTCGAGCAAACACCAATAGTCCAACAAATAGCATCTAGCAACGTAGATAAGAGCCGTTTGCATCGCCGCCAAAAGAAATAAAGTATTTGAAAAATGCTTCAGAGAAGTGATAGAGCCTTGGTATAATGGCTGTACCTTAGTCGCAGCATGTCACAAAAGGGTCGTAATATAACAATCTTTAGTATATGAGTACACATCCGACGAGCGCGAAGGAAAAGAAAGCTTGGCTATAAGTGACGAGGGAGCCGTAAATGCATTCGTAGTGGTAATTCAGCGATAACGAGTTCCTAAGTAATGGAAATACACCCTCATATGTATGCAGATTTCGATGCACCCTCAACACAATAGCTAAATCAAAAGCGACACAATAGATAGCTCAGGATTTCATCACTCGAATACGAATCAAACTTCATCTTTGCGGGATGAACCACAAGAATCAACGCCCAATAGCTTTTAATGTAAGAATCCACAGAACCCGCCCAGTAGGTCAAGAACAGGATGCCTGATAGGCTATTGTGTGTGCATGGAATTCTTATAAATACGTCAGGGTTGTTAACGCAGATAACCATGGATTGAAGGTGGCTTTCCCACTCCACCTCATCTTGTTGGTTGTCTGCGTTTTGGCTAAGGGACCTAGAGAAGACCATGGTACGATTTCCTCTAACGTTTAATCCTGATAACCACACAGGAAGAAATGGTTGGAATTAGTGCTCGTTATATTTGCAAATTTTTCATCGCTTTAATGACTAACTTGAAAAGCATAGTGCAAGTGTATTCACGCGACTGCATCAATCAAATTGGAATGCCTCATATTCCTTCATTTGGAACTATTGTTTTTACCCACGCCTTACCTTCTAGCACTCCACAAATATTTGCTTCAACATTATGCGTGCGAAACTGATTAAATTTACAATTAATAGTCGAGAAAAGCTGGAGATTATTTAATGCTACGAAATTACCTGCAACGTCGCAATCGAGTCGATTGGGGAACACTGCGAAAATCATTGCCTCCGTTTCCTAACTGTTGTTTTTCTTCTTCCCTACTTGACACCAATTCTTGAGATATCTTTCATGGGATACATCTGCAAACACTTTGTACATTTTGTAGTTGCTAGTGTACTTACCCAACACATCTCTCATAATCGCGGGAATAAGTGGCAACGCCAAAAATGAGGTGGAAGATTGAGTTAACTGAATAGAGGCGTTGGGTCCAGGAGGGCCACAAACATGACTTTGCCACCCCATTAGGGTTCAGCTCATTAATATTGTCCTCATTCCTGCAAAGTGCTGTTGCTGACTTCATTGGTAAACAGAGACCACACTGTGAATACTAACTTCCTCAAAGTTAGTGATGTCAACGATTTCCACGTATCCAGACAGTAGGTCCAACGGCCGTAGGCGTGTGTGACATGTGCATTTGTACTTTGTGCAGTGCAGTGTTTGGTAAATTTCACTTGCATTAGGACTCGTATTTAATTTATTTGCAGATGCTCTCAAAGAGTCGGTGCAGAGAAGAAACAATTCAACCTCAGCATCGACTTTGCCCTACCTCTCGGCCCCACACACGCCCCATAATTTAGCATTGATGCTTTTACCACAGTATCCGGTTCTCCTAAGGCATGCGTTTTTAATCATGCCAGTTTTAGATCAAACACAACAATCCGAGTCATCCTTTTCTTCAGTTAGCCTTTCAATTTACACCAAATAAAGGGGCAAATATGGAGGAGGTCTACTCTAAGTAAGAGTCACTTAGCCAAATCACATGAAACCTTTATTCTTGATCTTGACTGCAACAAATAAAGCAGTATTGTAAAATGTAGAAGTGGATTTCTTTTCACCTAACATCCGCCACGTACTTGCGATCAGATATGTTATTTTCCAGTTTAAATTATATCTCTAAAACAATCGCAACTGTGGTGGAACAGGGCAGTCAGATATTGCATCTTGAAGGCATGAACACCATGAAATCCTTTCTGTCACTGATGCTATTGCCGCTTTAATTTTCTGCATTCTTGTGCCAGGTTTAAAAATCATCCAAAACAATCTTGCTAAGCATTTCCTATTTTAACTTTTTTTCAGAACTGATGATGGTCAAATGGGAGAAGAAGGCAGCGGCCTCACATGGGTCCCCAGACCCACCAGCGATGTGAGGTATCTCAAGGCTAGCTGAAATCCACACAAACCAAGTTGATGCAATCCGCCTACTGCTTCTTTGTGCATGTTTACCAGAGCCAAATGAAAGGAGGCACCTTTCTGCGGGCTGCCCAGATTCCCTTAGATAGACCGAAGACCGCTAACCGTATGAGGCAGAATTGAAACGCCATCTTCAATGCAGAAATTTTTTAAAATCACAATAGCTAGCTGCGAAATTCCTAATTCTCGGCCTACACATCCACTTCTAGATGCGTGCACCAAGACTATCGTGGGTTGTTTAGCAATTAGAAAAGTGGAAATAAAGCGATAGGTAGATTATGTGTTTATGAGTTACATGACCCTGAGGCGACGGCAATCGGCGCACAGCATGCATCAACATGGACCACGTGACCCTAGACAGATGGACTGACATATCTGCATGTGCCTCCAGTGATGAGCCACGAGGTTCCATGGGGTAGTTTCGCCTTGTGCATAGCTCATTAGATGTTGGGTTGTTTGACTGTAAGGATAGACGCGGATTGGTACATTCAACCACAGTTAAATGATATTTTAATTGCATTGGAACAATGCGTCCCGAAAAACTGATTGACAAAAAGTCTGTGGTATACAGTATTGCTCTCGTTGAATCTTGACCATTATACCTAAAACACGTCAGTGAAACATGTGCAATTATGCGATTCTGCAAGCATGGAAACTTGAGCATTGTTTGCTTTAACCATCCTAATTGGCACCTCACACAAAGAGTGGTGTTGGGCATCACATTGAGCTCGATTAATTTATATACTCCGTGCAATGTCCATAGATGGAATTTAGATAAATACTGGGACGTAAGCAGGTTCACGGGTCGCAAAATCATTACGTCATCCGACCTTGGAATGAGGTAGCCCGTAATCTTGGGGTGCACCATTGGTAATCTGACCTACAACTGAGTTGCAGACCCTATTTTATAGTGCATTGATACATAATCTGACTTTGGAAGGAGGTGTAAACCCGCACCTAAGGCGCAAACACACAAATTCTGATCATATATCCCGGCTTTTAACGCCACCTGCATCAGTAACCAAAGCCGCGTTGTAAAGACGTTAGAAATGAGAATCGACGATGATCCCGATTCTGGGGCCACCTGGCATTGGAGGGTCGTAATTTGTCCTTGGGGCCGACACTGGTCTCTGTCTAGCCTTGATTCTGACGGCAACTGGCCTTGAACTCCACCTAAATCCATATCCAGGGTTCCGAGGTGGCGCAATTCGGCTTTGGAATCGAAGCTGACTTCTGTGCAGTCTCGATTCTTTCGTCATCGCAGTCTGTTCTAGCGCATTTGACTGCTCGTGCTGGTAGCTGAATTAGACCAATTGTCCCTCAAAGTAAAGGGCTGGATGGTGGCACTTGTTGAGTTGGCTTTCCGCATAAAAGGCAGCGATCAACTCGCCTTCGCTCATTACTTGACCTCCTCTTGCTTTTGACCTGGCCAGTCAGTCCTGAGGGGTAAGAGACCATGCGCAATAATTCTGCGTCTTTCTGTGTGTGTAGTATCATGGATAAAGCTGACGAGAGTTGTAGGTTGCTGGGCTGGGTGTGCATACATCAATGCATCTTGGAGGTGTTGTTACCAGTTGAAGGCGTTCTGCGTTAAGGGAATATGACTTAGATTTTGCTACTGTCTGAGGGAAGGGAAATGTATTTCTCACCTTCAATGACAACACCCTTGCAAGCCTTACATCCAATTTCTCATCTTGTCTTCCCCATTATCACATATGTGTGACATGTAAGGCTTTTTTGCCTTTGCTCTCTATGGCTACTACTGAAGTAAAGCTCACTTAATTAATTCGTTTAGCAATAGTCAACCTCCTTCTACGCCTCCTCCTCCTTCCTTACTTCTTCCCATCAATCACTAAGCATCACTTATCAGCTTCTTTTTCATAACTCTATTCAAATAAACCAAAAAAACTAAATCATAATACACTTGGCTTAAACTATTTTCTCACCTTAACGCCTCTACCGTCACACATTTGTGACGCACACCCACACACACATCCACTAACGCTTTCTTTATCTTCTCATAACTCGATCATTATTTTTTGGCGTTTAGCGCTCTTGCCTTTCCCCCATTCTTTCTGAAGTCAAGCATAGTCAGTGTATTGTCTACTTTTCCACTTCCCATTTGTCTCCATTCTACATTTTTTTTCATAACGCATAAAACAGTCATCTGTTTGAACGACTACTATTCCCTTATTAACATGTGCTTTCACGTTCTACTGTTCCCCCTTTATCTCACCGTCACACACATGCAGCAGGCATGCACCCACACGCATTGCCAATTTACCTTCTCCTTTCAAAACCTTACCACTGCCACCGTTATTATAAGTCTCATGCATATATTACTGCCCCCTTCCGTGATTTCATCAAACAAATAAGGGGGAATCAGTGCTGAAGTGCAGCTGCAGATCACTTCAAAAAGCAGGCCTAACGCTCAACCCCAATAAGTCTGTTGCTGGTTCTAGCCTCACTGAAACTCCCAGTATTATATCGGTTGTGCTAGAAATGTCCCCTTAACAATTACACACGTCTTCTTGCCGTACTAAACAGTCCCGACTCATTACTGAAGTCATTTAAGCGAAAATTTCGTTTGCATTTCCAGCTCATTGTCATTCCCAGGACACAGCATTCCCTTCCTCTTCCTCGCCTTTTCTCCCAAAACGCCTCATCCTCTTTAAATACACCATTTGCACCACTTGCCCCATCTCCTCAAGTTAATTGATTAGATGATCAATAGCGAAGGTAAGCGCGATATAGCTTTCTTCCTGTTTGCATACATATCATTTTCCCACTTCGGTTGCGCTTCTTCTTTGCCGCCTGAGCTGCGGTGGATACCGCAGGAATTGTGTTGAAGAGAGGTAGGTGCTCGCCTTCACACACACACACCTCTACTAATGCCAATCAATTGCAGATTGGTATAGAAGCCACCCACTAGCAGCCTGCTGTCACAACGAAGTTATTCAGACAAATGATCATGTGGAGGAAGAAGACGAGGAGGAGAGGAAATCGACAGGAGCATCTGATATGAAGTTCACCAGGTTCCAGCAGATACTCGATTTCGTCGCCTTGCCTAGAAGTCGTTCAATGCAACGCAGGCTGTGATCGACAGAAATGGAAAGAGACACTGGCACTGCAACTACGAGTTATGGCATAACCGAACATCCTAGATAAGTTAGAATAGAAGGCAGGAGGAGGAAAAGGAGGAAAAGGATGCGGTAATGTGTATGGCGCAAAGAACATTTGCGCTGAATAGAGGAGAAGGAGGAAGGCAATAGGCTGTTCGAAAAAGGAGTAGGTGCAGCAGCATGAGGAGCAGCAGGAGTGTGGAGAGCGGGAGGAGGAGAATGGGACAATGACCTTACCGCTAATTTTATTTACTGTTAACAGTACCGCCCTATGCTATTGAGAATGCTATTTACATTCGATGCATTCGATGGTTGAATGATTTTGGCGTCACTACCGCTTTCTGTTCAAGGATCTCTTGGTGTGCTACTGTAGGAGCATTTTGACCCAGACGATTCACAAGCCACTGACTATTTGAACGGTGCTTTCATTAAAGCAATGCATGCAGGAGGCTCAGTCCACATCAAGTACAAGCGTGCTGGTTAAAGTAAAATGTTTGATTGCTGCTCATTTTTGAGCATACAACACCTTACGCATTGATTTGGGGCCCAACAAAGTTGCACACTTCTCGTATATCATTACGATTGTAAAACACTCCAAACATCCATAAGTTACCTTTAGAGAGTTTCAAATACAAATGAAGAAGACTGACTAACGCAGCCGATAATTTTATGTTTGTGACAAAATCTCCTATGCTTAAGAGATGACAGTCATGTGTAGCTGTATGTGATCTCAAATGTCTTTCATGTGGCTAGCTTCGGACGCAGCACGTACTCTGGAACACTGTTAGTCAATGCTTTCCTCTATAACATAAAGGCATTGATCTTTGTTCGTCGCAGACAAGCTACCCACCATGATGGTGAATGCAAACTCATTTATTACTCAACCAACACCATAGTGGCGGAGTAGAAACGTACAAATGTGATAAGGTAGACTAAAAATTTACTTATTTTTACGCTTTTACAGTGGAAATACAGTACGATTTTTTACAACCTCTCTTTGTCAAAATGGTTATAAATTGCATACACATGGCCTTGAATCTCTCTCTTTTTGTTGGCCAATCATTGACCGCCGGCAAAATTCCGCCTTAAACAATAAGGAGGTTAGTTCGGAACTGGACATATGCGAACAAATGCACACCGTTACCTTGGCTGAATAATTTGCCTCAGTTTTGAAAAATCGCGATTTTGAACTGAGGCAGATCATGCCGACCTTGGGAGTATAGTATTAAAATGGCACTAAAATCAGTGTTATAACTTCACTGCAGTGTAGAAGAGCTGAGGTAGTTTAAGAAAATTTTAGCCAAGGGATTACCCAGAACGTCTAGTCAGTGGCTCATAGCGTGTCGTCTGTTCCTGCAGGTTGGCTCGTGCGCTACTCAATCAAGGTAAGTGAAAGCAAAGAAAGAAGCTGTAAGAATCTTTCGTTTCATTCTTATAAAAGCACCCAACTCGATTGTTTTGGCTCTACTGCAGAAAATGAAGACAGAGATGAGGTAGGCACCATAGTTCGCTACCACGATAAGGTAAGTGATTTTGAAGACTCTTCTGTTAGACGTCGAGATCGGCATCCATCTTTTCAACAGACGCCTTAGTTCTCAATGTGGTTAACTAACAAACGTCTCCGCCTTACCTGTGCCTGCATCGTCGGACAATTGAGGCGGTGATGGATTCGCAGAATTCGTGGACTCATTGTTTGGAGTGAAGTGCATGATAAGATGCATTGACCAACAAATGCAACCCATTTCTTGCGTTAATAGGACCTGTGCTCTGCATTATTGTGTCGACAATGCTATACCGAGTAACCGCAAACACCCTACTTCAGCAGCTACAAGTTAGCAAACAATGCATTCTTCTCCAGTGTCGTAAGAGCAGTAACGATATGGTAAAGGAAATGCATGAGGGTCGATGCTTCACAAAAGCGAGAATGTAAGCGAAATGAACTAATAAACCAACGCCCAAAAATGCATTCTTAAAATAATACTACGACTTAGCACCTTTCTTGTTTTTCCCAACAGAGCAGTAGGATCGTTTAGTAGAGAAATTTATCACTGCTCATATGGTAACCTCGATGCTGCCCTTTTTGTGAAATCGCTGCTAATGAATTCCATTTGATCCATTATAGGGACACTGGTCTCAAAACCAACTCTTGTACAGTATTTTTCTTCGCCAGTTTTATAATATATTAACATTGGGTCTACGAAAAAGTGATTTTGCAAAGGCTCTTTGGTACCGCCGTTTTAATCGGCGACCTTGTGGGAATATTAGTGGAGGACAGCTTTGTAATTGGCTTTGCAATAGATTATGCCTACGCAATAAAACTAGCAACCATGAAAAGTGGATGTGTTTCATTTTACTGAACTGCAATGCAGGTCATCATTAAACGTTTATCAATATACGTTACATCAAGAGTCTTTTCCACATTTGTTGTTTGATATCAGCGTAAGTAGTGGTAGTAAAAATCTACGGCACACTGCGACAAAATATTTTGCATATCAACCTACGAGCAGTTAGTTACTTTGTAGGGCTAAGCCGATTTAGCATGGTATCCAGCCAAAGAAACAAACAAGAGTTCTATTTTTGTTGATTCCTTTAATTTAGCCGCCATTTTGTCTTAAAATCATGCAACGAATTGCGAAGTTGTGATGACATTTATTTTTTCGAAGCAGCAACATTTTTTGGCTACCTTTGCTGAGCAGTGTAAATTTAATTCCCAAAAATTTAACATTCCACCTCTTCATGCTTCAAATCCACGGTACTTCTAGGTTTGATTTAGTCTCGTCGCTTAGGTCCGGGAGAGCTGTGGTCTCTTTCACTCACGAGTTTAGCAGCGTCCGATAGGGTGCAGGGTATGGACCTAGGGGTAAGTTGAGTTACCAGGGTCTCTTTCAAATCCCCTTTAGCTCATTTTCGTGCACAGATCCTGTTCTGATAATTTTTGTTATATTTAATTAAATTGCTTACCACCATTGCATTTTGGATCATAAATGCCGTAGCTTAGCCATTGCATGTTTTTCCTTTAGAAACAATTGTGTATTGCTGGTATCACAGACCTGCCCCCGGAATTGGCTCAACCGATATGCAAATACCTTGATGTAGTTGACGTCGTAAATATTTGCACGGCGATCCCAAGCTGGCGATGGATACTCGCTTTGCAAACTCCGCATTCATATTCTAATAGGTGGAGGTGGATCGACAAACAAGTCTGCACAACCCTGTGTTCAAGCTCTCACACCGTGGATTTCGAAAAATTTCTTCAAGCCACTATGCAACACTTTGAACAAATGAAGTTCGGCCTTCAATTCTCATTCATTCAAGCTCCTCAAAGAACTTTTGCCGTTGTGTTCGCTCACGAGTTTGCCGATTGAAGAAGATTTGACACGGTTTATTGAAGACTCTAGGACTTCGCACATAAAAGTAATGAATATTAATCGTCACACCACAATAAGTATTAAAGTAATCCGTCCCAGCGAGATTAATACAAGATTACGCGTTTCTCGCCACAGTGGACTGCTCAGCACTGCTGATCATGAAAGTGGAGGATGCGAAAGGGAAAGTGGGCAAGTGCTGGTTGCGTATGACTGTGTCCTCCTCCTCATTATGCATTCAATCCTCTGGAATTCGGTTCCATAATAAAGGACGAGCTGTAGGCTATAGTGCCGAACTTATCGCCTGATCAGACGCTGGGAATAGTAATTATGGAAGATGTGAACTGGGAGGAACAAAGTGGAATTGATTTCTTCATGGAGTGTTTGCGAAAACTCGGCAGCGTGAGTGATTTCACTCTAATGTCCGTACCAGTAAATTGGCGAATGTGGTGCGCTAAAGTGGATAAAAATCGCATTACTGATCGCAGCGATATATTTGGGTGGTTGTGCCAAGACGTGATTTTGAGGAGAATGCAAGCACCTCAGTTACAGTCGGCAGGAGACTCGAGCAAAGTACTTGACTTTCCAGACTGGTTCACATAATTATCTTGCAATTAAGCAAAAAATAAATCCAAGCATTCCATGCTCACAGCTGCCTTTTTCCTGTTGAACTACAGGTTCGTCACTACCAGAAAGGGGATATTTATCGCGGAAATCTTGCAGCCAATGAAGCCACCTTGAAAGAAGTACTGCGCCTTATTTATGTTAAAGTAATATCTGCACACTCACCTGCTAAAATTTGATGGCAGTACTTTAGGAAATGCTGGAAGCGAATCGAATGGGGCAATTTAGCATAACATGCGCATAATTTTAAGACAGTGACTCTTCACTGTCATTGGTTAGATGGGGTAGTGCCGTGGATTGTAGATTAGTAGGTTATTTAATTTATACGCGGAAATTTATTTAAGTTGGCGATGCATTACATTGATTGCAGCATCTCAAGACTTCCCTGAAGGCGAAAGAAAGTGTGGGTCTATGGCCGAATGTACACTCAACAAACAAAAGGAAAATGAGGCTGCTGGCATGACCGAGGTGCCAGCCCACCCGGCTAGTGCAAAATCGCCACCCAAGTAACCGAAACCAAAGTCGGCAGTCAAGCAAACACAGTTTAACAGTCTATATTTCCTTTTTTTGGACCAGAGAGTACGAATGCATTCTAATTGTCAGCATGTTGATTAGATTATTGCAACCAAATGTCTATAACCGCTTCTTTAGATGACATATTGGTGACGATCGATTCACTAGCGAAATGCAGCCAAATCAGCACCACATTGCTCACGTTTTGGGGCATCGATGATTCCACTATAGTCCATTAACATGGCCAAGCAGGAATGAAGTTTACTGTGACGGTAAAGCACGCATTTTAGTGTGCGTACAATTTGAGTTCATAAATCCTTACCAGAGCAGCATTCGGAAGTGCAACTCATTGCATAGGATGAACGAAGCTATTTCATCCCGTAACTTGCTCCACTTGGACTCGACCTAAACTCAGCAACTTACCGAGCTACGGTTAGGTGATTAATAAAACTGACCTGACAACAACTCTCACTTTAAGCTTGCAAACCCCTTGAGCCACAATATCTAGTTGCGCCAGTACAGTTCAGCTAATATTGAAACTTAGCCATAGCGTCCATTTATGCAAAGCTTATTTGGTTTCTTTTCCAACTTTATCAATAAATGCGACAGACTAGAGAAAACTGACCCCACAAAATAGGTTTAATGTATGAGAAATGTACGCAGTGTAGATGTGCGTAAATCCCTCGATAGGCAGTTGTGCCTTATTTTGAGTCCCAACTAAAACACAACCGAATTCAATGGATGTGATAGGGGCTTACCTACATCGAATGAGAGGTTTAATGTGTGGAAACCGTCGTAGTTAAAAGCATTGCTCGATACCACCTTAAAACTTGGCCTATTATGTAAATTGTTTTAACACAAGACAGGAGAATCGTGCAAAGATAAAGTGGAGAGAAGGTATGTGGTTTGTGGCTCCCCAAGTAATGACTTCCCCCTATTTCGGCATTAGATTTAAAAGTCGACAAGTGAATTAGATGCGTAAAAAATGCAAGGGGAGATGAAAACAGCGTTGAGAGATCTAAGTTAGTGTTCAAAATCAGTAAAAATATCTTTAATGCATGATTATGAATTCAATTGGAATAATTTGCTTGAGATAATTTGCCGCTATATAAAAGGGCTGGGAATGAGGAGCATGAAACTCATGCACAATTCCTACCAACGACTTATCAACGTTTATATGCAGCTATTTGAAACGATCTTTACAGGTTTAGAAAATGTATTACTGAATTTCTACCAGCTTTTTCAATCCATGCACACATTGTCTTTGTTACCTTACCCACTATTTATTTCTAAGCTACTTGCGTGGTGTTAAAATGCGCCATAAAAAATGCAATGATGGTTTGCCACAGTGTTGCAAGTTAAAGTGCAATTATTGTTGAAGGCCCCACTATTCGTCAACTTATTCTAACCAAAATGCAATGCTTCACTTCTTCATCCGGCAGGTCTCTGTCCGCAGAAGTTTGAAGCCTGCTCAGTATTTGCCACTTTTTAACTGCTACTTGATTACAATCTCTTGTTCATTTCATTGTACCAGCGATTTACCGTCAACTTCTCGACAAAACAGGCATTAGCTTTCTTTACTAGCTTCTGGAAACTGTTCTTAGCTGCCCATTCACTAGTCTGGCCTTTTGGTAAGGACGTTTTCCTTTCTAACTAGCTTGGTTTAAACAAATTCTCATTTTAAGATATAACTTCAATGCTCCACAACCATTACGAGAAAGACGTCAAACGTAGGCAACACGACATGAGTGAACGAGGAAGTTTGTTTAGAGCTGTGAAATATTCCTTGAAGTAATATCTTTCGGCAGGCCAATTAAAATTCTTTCCTCACTTCAGCTATTTTAAAATGAAGCTAATTTGCCCTCGATTCAAACCATAAAAGATGATGGATCTTAAGGGTTGAAAGACCTAGCCTCACTCTGCTCCATCTAAAGCCTGTTTTGTTTGTGACGGAGTAGCACTGATGCCAGAAGAAAGTGACAAATGCCACTTGAGTATTTATCACTGGTGAAGTGTTTGATGGGACACCAAGATATTGACTCCTCCTACAGGATCGCAAACCACTACAAGGTGTAGCATTTTTCGTTAGTTAAGTACGGACTAATTAGCTTAAGATATTCGTAAAAGCAGCTTATCAGCTCACATCAACACAACGAACTATAACCTCTGGATTTTATGGAGGATTCAGCTGTAAGGGCTTGGTTGCCGGCAAAAAAAGCATTAATTTTTTGGACCGTCAAGCCTGGAAGGCATGCGCTGTCCTCCCTGATGTGAAGTGGAAAATAATTCTATCGGATGTGTAAAGAACGCAGGGAAGCAAGTACTTGCGAAATTAAGTAGTGAATCCACACCAGAATAACAAATGCTGCTATCTGGCGACTCACTGATTTGCAAGATGCGGTGTCTGCCATATTGGATCAAATCAATGTGTGGATGAGA
This sequence comes from Taenia saginata, assembly GCA_001693075.2. Lineage (NCBI taxonomy): Eukaryota > Metazoa > Platyhelminthes > Cestoda > Cyclophyllidea > Taeniidae > Taenia > Taenia saginata. Next base: position 52,854 of record LWMK02000240.1, on the reverse strand, counting down.
GCCAGATTAGCGAAAAGCATAAAAATGGCAAACACGGCTGCGACGCTAGTGTCGAAGAGCAACCAGCGATCATCATGAGGTCTTGCAGTGGAATAAAATGGGAAAAGCGAATGTTTCCATTTTAGATGAATAATATAAACGAACAACGATCCTCCTCCCTCTTCACGTTTTCATCCCTGCTAAGCCCACAATATCGCTGTATGATGGTCGCTGAGCTGCAACAATGGTACAATGAAGCCACGTGCTACGCATGTGAGCGTGTACGTCCACTTGTCATGGCTTAGTGGACAGGCACCACTGACAACAGTGCCTGTGGCCTTGGTGATTCACCCGTCAATCTTGACTTCTAATGACAAAGTAGAAGGGATTCTGTTAAAAGTGTCTCTTGAAGTGGAAGGCCACAAAATCAAACCGTAAGCCTAATATTATAGCAGTACCTCACGAAGCCAATTTTCTCTCATTTTCACTACCAGCAATTTTTAGCTCTTTTTGACTTTGCAATGTAATTATATCTCGCTGCAGCCTACAAAACGGTGAAAAATAACCCTTAACATTATGCAGACACTGCCTACAGTTGCTCTACAAATCATTGGAAGGCCAATTTACTTAAATGGCATAAAGTAGAGGCCGAAATCATTGTATTAATGTGGGAAATTTGGCAACAAACAGGTTTCACGGGCTTAATCACCAATGTCTTACAAGTTGCTATTAATTCCAATTAAAGGATTTGTTTTCGATAGCAGATTTCTTCCCGAGTCTTAGTAACCCAGGTCTCCAATTGCGGCTGGTGAAGGAATGACAAAATTGCTACCAGTACATATTTAGTGCAGTGTCACCTAAACTTTGGGTAATGACACATGACTGGAGAGTCTACTGGCAAATTTGCTTTTACCCAAACCATTGATTGCACTATGAGGCATTAACAAATGCGAAATGCTTAAAGAGCTCTTGTGAGTGTTACACGATTCGTTAATGAATCATATTTGGTAACAATTTGCCAAGTTCTTCAATGCACTTTGAATGTAAATAGCATGTTGATGGTTTGGCAGAAAAAAATTTAAAAACTGATTTATTTCTGCTAAAGCGACCAAGCTCAGAAGATTCCAAATCACTTAGCACAAAAAGTTAGAGCTAAACACGAATAGTTTGATCACAATCAACTATTTAAGAGGCATGCTCATGAATCTAACTAACCTACTGGTGAGTCTGGTGATAAATGGGTATCTATCCCATCAAATCTACCGCCTTTTTATCTATCTATCTATCTATCTATCTATCTATCTATCTATCTATCTATCTATCTATCTATCTATCTATCTATCTATCTATCTATCTATCTATCTATCTATCTATCTATCTATCTATCTATCTATCTATCTATCTATCTATCTATCTATCTATCTATCTATCTATCTATCTATCTATCTATCTATCTATCTATCTATCTATCTATCTATCTATCTATCTATCTATCTATCTATCTATCTATCTATCTATCTATCTATCTATCTATCTATCTATCTATCTATCTATCTGTCTATCTGTCTATCTATCTATCTATCTATCTATCTATCTATCTAGCTATCTATCTATCTATCTACCTATCTGTAAAAAAGGAAATACCAGAAAATTCGAGAAGAATTTTGAAGATCTCTGTATTGAATAGCTGTCGCCAATGAGCCTCATGTGTGATGGAAATGGGAAAAGCATTCGTCTGTCGTGTCAGATGAAGGGACTTCGGCACTAGCATTGTTCAACATCCAAATTATTAGCACTGGCATTTAAGCTTTTGAGCTAGATTTCAGCGGCTTTGGTAGTGTGTAAATTCCCAGCTTAAGAGAGTCACTGTTAAAAACGGTAATGGTACTGTGAACCGAAAAAACCCGGCCGCGAAGTCAGCTGAATAAATGGTTGCTTGTAACTTTAAAAGTACTACATTTTCCAGTGTGTTAACCTTGTGGGTAGCAAAGCGCTATTAGAACCACTTACAAATGGCATTCACCGGTAGTTTGTAGAATGACAGTGGCAGGGAATCTGAATCACTCATCCGATCAATGTGTAACTTGTGGCTCGTCTTACCTCTGCCCTACCAATAATAACTGCCGAATCTTTCGTGTAAGCACGGTATGTTCTGTGTATCTTGCAGCTGTACATTACTCAACAAACATGTCTTAGCAATACCAAGTCCAAATACTAAAGTATGGGATATCAGCAAGGAAATCACACATACAACTTCGATTGTGGTAGGTGTAGTCAGTCCTTTGACGTAATGTAACTCTGCAATCGCATCGTCACACAGGAGGTGTCCACATCTGGAATGAGAAAGAAGTGGTTCCCGCGAAATCCCTTTAGAACTCCTCCTTATTTTCACTAGATGATTAAAAGCGACTGGACGGCACTTAAAGGCTGACAGGTATTTGAACGTGCATTTGAAAGCGATAAATAGCAGTTTAATCTGTGTAGAACGCGCAAATTGCCCTCTCTGTTACATTGTTGACAGTGACAGTGACAAAAGGAAATACAGTTGTACACGTATTTCACTTTTGCTGTAGATCTTCAATACGAGAATTGTCCTAAAGAATATGCCACTTGGAGAAGCAATGTTTCTCCTCTCTCCTCCAAATCTAGCAATCTCGAGCATGTAATGGACAAGTATGCACAGACGCCATACTTTGTATTGTGCAGATCGTCAACCACAGGTTCTGTTCAATCAAGCGATGGTTTAAAATTTTGATTAAATAGCATCTGTTAGTTATCGTCACCACTGTTTGCCAAATGTCGCGTTTAGCCCTATTAGGCATCCGGATGTCATTCCGCACCATCGAACTTGCTGCGACGACGACAGATGTTGCGCCGACTTCGAAAGTGACCACGCCGCTTGACACATAGTAGATATGTTATCATATTCATCTGGTTCTTAGAAGATTTAAAATTGACATCACCTGATGTATTTAAGAAAAAGTCATCATTTGCCTTAGCTGATTGCCTTCCCACTCATAAGGAATGATAGTTTACAGTAGGATGGAGGTAAGATTTATTGGAACCTCTCTGTGATTGCAAACGCTTGGTGAACCAACTCACATTATTCTGGGATAGATACGACATGGTATGTGGTTAGTTGCTACCTTATTCCTTTCCACCTCTGAAGTTTCACCGATTAAGTAGCTGAGCTATGCATTAGCTGAAGTAGTAAGATATGCTTAACTTCCACGAAAGCAGCCTCATAATGGCTATTTAGAAACGGTCCACGCTTGTGCAATGCAATGTAAGCAGTAAAGGAAAAAATCAAAACTACGGTTTAAAAAGCTTGTCTAGCGCAAATGTGGGTTACAGGCATTAAAGCGCTTATTGCCAACAACAAAATAGTCTTGTCAGGCAAACGCTATCGTCTCAACAAACCACGGTCTAGTTGCACGAAATCGGTGCTTTACCGCTGTGTGTGTGATTTGCTCTATTTCATCAACCACTTTTATGAAACAACTGAGAGTGCACAACCCTACCCATGATAAAGAATAAAAGTTGAGATATTCTTTAGCGATTTAAGCTCTTGAGCCTCCTTTTAGCTTGCAGACCCAGCCAATACTTGTGAAGTTGATGTGTCAGATAAAGTCACTGCCATCAGCTGTCCACCTACATCTAACATTTTATTCTCATCACGCAGCATGCTTGTGCTTGTACCAATTTTCCCACTGCCCTTTGAAAGAATTATCCGTGCAAGAACAAAGGTATTGCGTTTGCATATAACCATAAAAGATGGGTCTCTCGAGGAAACGAGGTAATGCCATCTACAGTATCAAGAACAATAATTACTTTGCCTTTACCAATAGGGGATTTAGAGTTCTTACGAAGTGCATTATAGGATTTTATTCCTCACAAGCAAGTAAAATTCACACGAATTCGAATTTTGAGAATATCAATTTATTTTGAGTGTTTCAGTACCACATTTTAAGCTGATAATTTAAGGAAAAATGATCAGCACATAGGTTTTCATGATGTTTTGTTTGCCAGGAATTTAAGCCACAGGCTTTCGGAAAATTGATTGAAGTTATGTTAGGAATAGTAAAAGTTCTTTGACAGTGTAAAGGTGCTATAGTAAGAGACATTCCATGGTCAACACTTGCAACCCTTTTGCTGCTAAATTAGTCTCTGTTCAAATTTCGCAAGCGATACCGTAATGTGTTGGCTTTTCGACCATCAGTTTTAGCAAATTAGTCACTTTGTGCTTCTATCAATGTGCCTAACCCGTAAAGTTTGCTCTCCAAGCCATGCCAGTAGCACCATGCTTAACTGCATGTCAAACACATGCATAGGTGTATACGCGCAGTGCCTTTATACAACAATGTTAAATTTACGCTTTTGGGAAATTATTTGGGTACATAAATAATGTTCGCACGGTTCTCTCAAAGCCTTAGATGCATGAAGGGTCAAATTCATGTTAAAATCATGTCGGAGAAACACCATAGAGTTGTGATTTTTTTCTAGCATTTTTAAAAATTCGGTAATAACAACATTCATTACATCAATTTTGAAATTAACTCAGCTTAATCTGGGATGTTGCGGGGGGCTCGATTACTTCATAAATCCACCTGATTCGATTACTTCATAAATCCACCTGAGTAGATAAGCTGCCCCTGTTTTGACATACCTGCAAAAAAGAGGATGTCACTAGCTGAGAAGAGCTCTTGCATTACTGAGGGCCCTGCAACATGTAAAATGGAATCAGAAAGACCGCCAACCACCAGCAGTCTTTCTTAGTCGTCCATGAAAGTGAAGACTTACCGACCCTATGGCTAAGCAATCATGACTATCAACATCTACAGTGTTGCAATTTGTGAGTATCTGCAAATCGATGCAAGACCTTTGCATACCTTTGCTGGTTATGTTTCTCGAAATGTGGGCGGAGAAAGATCTGTAGAGACCGAGTGATTTATACAGGTTGTTATATGTCTTTATGAGCACCCCTTTAAGTTCTTATAGATTTTGGGGTCACTTAGGTTTTTAAGTTGTACAGGCTTATGAGTTTATTTTATTCAGGTTGGGCTACAACCTATGCTCCATTTGAGCGAAAAATCACGGCAGGGATTATCTTGGTCGGCACAGTAAATTAGTCCTGCCATCGATTTGCAAAGTACTGAGACAGCGGTGACTTGTTCCATGCCTATGCAGCTGGCACTACCTGTTTGAGAAGCTAAAAGCCACAATTTTGATCAGAAGCAAAATTGAACAAGTAAGTGAAAAAGTGCCAGAATTAGCAAGAGCGAACATAGGCTGTTTATCAACAAAAAGAAAGCTAGACGCCAGGAGTTGTATACAAGGTTTTCATAATGCGATGCAAAGGAAAATAAGTGGGCCAGTCTGTAGAGCATTTACTTTATTCGCCTGCCCTTCAAGAAGTGCGAGTTTTGCTATAGTTGTTAGTGTTGCGAACGTTGGGGCTTTCCAATAGGAATGCCAGCCTGGCTAGATGCCTCCACTTACCAAAATTTATAGGGGAAATAATTGTTTACCAACCTCTCTGCACTGGAGAAGGCTGGACATATCCAACGCTCTCTACAAAGCAACAAAAGCAAACACCTCTTCTGTTTGGCATTTTCTAAGGCGTGGCTGCATGCGTGGCCCTTTGGCTGCATGAGCGATAAAATCTAAACTTGGGATAGCAATCGCAGTGGTAATAATAATTCAATGCTGACTAAAGAAACGTACAAGTCTAAAGCATAACGGTTTGCACTATAACTTCATGTCCTTATTTTTTAATTCCATAAACATGGTGTCCAGCACAAGTAGTAACTCCTAAAAGGCAGCGGTAATGATTTAGTTGCAAAACACTAGGGTGAGTGATGGATTGACTTTAATGGCAAAAATGGTAAAGTACGTTAGAATTAACGATATTTTGCCCGTTGACACATTTATTTCCCTCACAGGGCAAAACGTTTGCTCGTTGTTCTTTCCCCCTTCAACTTGTTGCTGGTGGCAACGCGCTAACAAGTTTCGAAGTGCAAAGAGCAAAGGGTGGCAAATTGTTTAACCTGTTGACTTTTATTTCATTCCTTCCAGTGAGTGACAGCTCAATTATTCAAAATGATTTTATGCTTTGGCACAATCAGCAAGTCCAGGCGTGAATGACCAGAGACGACACGTGTCGAATCGTCGATGCTGCGAAATGTGCGCATTTTGTTGCAAGCGTTCAGAGCGCATGGTATTCAATTTGGCAGATCTTGCGGCACTGTCTAAACAGCCCCTTTCCAAGACACCTAGACATTGCAACTGCTTCCAATTCAACTAGGCATGACCCTCCATTAAGTATTTTTTGCAACGAGGGCGTCTTACAAAATGCAAGATTGTATTGCAGCAACAAAACCTCTTTTTATCTCAAGCGCGATGTAAACTTTGAAAAATATCATTGCGTATCAGAGATGTCCACCACTTTCCCACTCAACAAGACGATTGCAAAGCCAGTGATCGACTCCGAAGAATGTGCTTGTAATCCAGTTCATATAGCCACTTTTCCTCTGGTGTCCGATAAATTGGCAATTCCAGATCAGCCACAGTCAGAGTTGGATAAGTGAAGAGTACTTCAGTTCCTTGCAGCGCAAAAATCAAAACATTCGGTTGGTTGTAAATTGTGAAGGAAACAAAAGTCAACTATGATATTCTGCCTTAGTACCGATGATGGCCAAGCAATCACAAAGTCATAGTACTAGTGGCCTACGTATTCGGCTTTGGTGTTATTTGGCTAGCCTTCCTCCCCGTCTATCTCACGTCCCAACGGCACTAAATTGTACACTCGAACCTGGCTAAACTAAAGGTCAGTATAGACCAATCGAGTAAAGGGCTGATGTATTTGTGTAAAAGAAGGAGTTTCATACAAAAGCAGCTAAGAAGCTTAAGCAAGGCATTTTCACTTCCGGATTTTGGGCCAAGCGCTCAATTATGCATCAAGGACGTTGACACTGGGTAAAAAGCTTTAGGTAGCGCACTGTTGCAAGTGTGAAAAGCAGCAGTAACTGTCGTTCATCTCCATAGAGCTCAAGCCTCTCAGGTATGATCTACTGGAAGAAAACAATCAGGGTAGACATTCTGACTTTGGTTATTAGAGGTTGTTAAAAATAGTGCCTGCAGAGCCTTTTATGCTTAGGACTTAAATATTTTTTGACTTGTTGGGTTTAGTAACGAAAAAATTTACTTACAAACCAAATTTATGTTTGGTTAAACTGTGCAATGGACATTCGTTCCATTAGAAGACTAGGCGTACTGGTTTAGGCCAGTGAACTCGTGCTTTGAATGCTGTTGGAGACATCTTATCTTATTTCATCATGTTTCACTAGGTAACATTTTTATTTTGTTGACTTTCTGCGGTTATATTTGTTAAAAACTGACATGCAAACTACGGAGTAAGCACATTACGGAGAAACAGACAAATTGGAAATTAAACAAACACATCACCGACAACTGTTGGTCGATAAGAATGCGCAAGCGGACACATCTCCTTATTATTTCAATCAACTTCACAAGTCACTTCTTCCAACAGCTCCTCCTGCTAAATTGCTATTCAGTCTCTAAACATCCACTCTGCCCTCCACTATCCCACAAGAGAAAGGTTACGTTGCCTGTGGATACACAAGTAAGAATCAGTAGCAAGTCAGGCGATAGTGTGAAAATGCACAACATTGCACACAAAGCGTTTGGAAGAGTCAAATAGTCCATGGCTGCATCCTAGTAAGGGTAATTTGAGGATTTTCGACACTTTTTGGCAGTGATGTTGTGAGGATTTGTATCAATCTTTAAGTCCACAATGTGTTTATTGTGATAATTTGTAACGGCAATAAACTCCGTTTCTGGAATAACGTAGGAGCCCACAGGCTCAAGGCGTGCTAGGCACTCGTTCCTGCATCCTCCTCTACTTTGTTGATGCAAAGCTGGCTCTTCTGCTGTCAAATGGCGCACTATATGGTAGCGTGGAAGGTAAGCCTGCTGACCGTGAACAAATATCTGGAAGAAATAAAGATGAGCTTAGAATTATTTCCTTCATTTCGAGAGTAATTCGCTAAGAAGTGGTGACACGGCATGCACTAGGGGTAAGAACAATTACCTGATTTCTGAGTATAGAGGTATTGGCGTTGGTAGCGATCTTGACTGATGAAAAATCCACTCCTCCTGCCATAATTACTGATCCCAATTTGAATGCCTCGAGTGGCACGTGCATGAGGGAACCTTAAGTAAACGCAAAGTTACCGATTAGGGCAGATGCCGCAAAGCATAGATTTGCGCAGTTATTTACAAATGCAAGCTCTCAACACTTGTATACTCACTTTGATTTGGTGGAGGATAGGGCTTAGTAGTACCACTGGGAAGCCAACGACCAGACTGATATGTGTAGACATTCTGATCTTTTGGCATCAAGTCCAAGAAAAACGTGTATATCTTATCAGCCTTTAAACCCTCAACGCTAACATTGAGTGTAGGGAAGATGCATCTGCAAAGAAAATGTTCCTAGCCATTGATCATTCTAATAAAATGGTAAATACTTATTGGTCTAGCACCTGAACAGAAGACCGAAGAAAGCAAGTATCTTGAAATTATTCACCTGCCATCCCTAGTTGCGCGCATTTCCATTTGGTGGCAACCCGCTGCACGCCACGTCGCACTGTCGCACAACCGTAGAATGGTTCTCGAATGCTCCGAGGGCTCAGAATCCAGTCCTACCATGCCAATGGATGAGAACTCCTCCCTTTCACTGTTGAGGTCTGTGGGCCACACGTAAGGTACCGTCCGAGCAATGGTCAGCATGGCCATGTACATATTCTCCTTCATATCGACCGAAAGAAAGGAGTAACTTTCTCGTGTTTGTGACATGGCAGATGTGCCACTCACTCCTTCTACGGCGGATGCTTCTTCCCGAACGCCACCTTTGCCTTCTCTACTTCTCTCTGCCATTCGTGAGGTTTAAATGACGACGTGTGATGCATAACTGGCTCAAAAGCTACCACAAGAATTTCGTTTGTTGACATATGGTCACTCAGCTCAAGCCGCCTGAGCTGAGCGAAACCTGTTTGATAATTATTGGCAATTCATACTCAGCAAATTAGTATTCAACTGTTAATTTTTGCATTCGTCACACTTTGGGTTTATGGATCCGCGGTCTTATGAGACATGGCACCTTGCCAAAAGAGAAGTATAGAAAAGTCAAAGATGTACCATGAACTCAAGGCCGATAAAAAGCCTTAAGAAATGCAATGAACCTGCGACATTTGGCAAAGTTTAGGCCTAATTCCACAGCTTACAAAATTAGCTTAAAATTAACTGTTTTGCAATCTATGAGTTGTTTAGGACTTAAAAATATAGCACTGTATAGACAATGCCATTATTTATTGTGCAATTCTTTGTTTAATTTCAACTTTTGAGTGGAATCCTATTATTTGCAGCTTCTGTTCGGTCTGACACCCCTTCTACGACAGATTGGGGACCTTGAGTTTGGAAACGAGGTAGGTTGATAATCGGGTGCATATGCAGACGGACCGACGGATAAAATGCATATAATAGAAATGAAGCGAAGAACGGAGGCCATGTTAATTGCCAGGTATAGTTGAATGGAAATTAGGATTGTTTTGCACAAACATACCACAGCTCCGATAATTGCAGTGGATACAGTGCTAAACTCAATGACATTGTTCTCTCTAGCCGACTTTGTGCAGAATTGCAGAGGCACTAATTGTCAGTGGTACAGGTAGTAAAAGTGCGAAACAGCCTCTAACCTCTTTCACTGCTGCATTAGAATGAGGCNTCTAGCCGACTTTGTGCAGAATTGCAGAGGCACTAATTGTNTTCATTGCTGCATGAGGATGAGGCGGCCTGCCGCTCTAAGCATTTCCGGTGATGTAAGAATCAAATAGACAAAACACAATAATAGTAAAATAACCGTAAAACTGAGGAGGCACACACAAAACAAATGATGAAATACGAATGTTGGCTCCAAAGCCTACCATTGGCACAGGCGCTAGCATAGACTGATGGCGTAACAGATGTGCCGAGGTTAAAATGTATTGTGTCTTGGGGGGAGTTTTCGATTGACCTCACTGTGATGGCAGCCCATTGGTTATCGCCGTATCGCCTCGTCTGAAATTAGCGTATCTGCGATACCTATCTGAGTCCCCTTGGTTCGACAATAAGGAATGCCATCTAGTAACATAGAGAAATCATAAGTCCTTGCACAGAGTGGCACTTTGCAGCAACAACGGCATCAGAACCGTTGCCTCCTTTGCTGGTAAGGGTCATTAACTTGATAAGACAGAAGACCATTCTTCGGGCAGCTTTTGCGTAGTTGCAGTCGTTATTTTACACACACCAGGTTAATGTAAAAAACTGCTTTTATTTGTAAAATTCTTTGCCTCGAGTCTCAACTTTGAACTAAAACCGTCATCGTCAGCACTGACACCAACATTCCTCAGAAGGAATGGTAATGTTGGGTTAATGCAGACTCACTTTGGTCTAGTCACCTACTATGTAAACCCAAAAATGTTGGTCCACTGAACACACATCGATTATGCTCATTGGTGTTTTGAATGAAAAAAACATGGTGAAAGTGCAAAAAACGTATGCTGAACATGATTTTGTTGCTTATATAAGGACTGACAATTAGGTGATGTGAGTAATCGTAGGCGTTTCAAGAAGCGTATTTTACGTCTTAATGGCTAAAAATGATCTGCTCCTGCGGATGGATTGGGTGTGCCTGATGCAGAAAGATGTGGTAAATCCGACTAAAGCCAGAA